>CAUYLG010044460.1:0-32380 GCA_963573385.1 Cacajao melanocephalus | reverse complement strand
ACCATCCTGTGAAGGCAGTTATAGTGTCCCTATTTTGCAGATTAGCAACAAAAGCTCAGATTTGAAGGACTGTGGTCACATGGCTAGTAGTTGACCTGGGCTACTCAATTTCTCACACGGTCCCTTCAAATCCTAACACTCTCATGATGGTTCTGTGGTGGTAATCCCCATTTCTAATGACTCCTATGGAAACAGACTGGTATCGACTCAGAATGGACCTGCCCATAGCAAATTTTATCTAAGTCCTACTTTACTACATTAACTACATTGCAGATGGAGACTGAGGTGCAGACGTTAAGTCATTTATTCTTTTTTTTTTTCTTTTGACACCAAGTCTCACTCTGTTGCCCAGGCTGGAGTGCAGTCACTCCACCTCAGCTCACTTTAACCTCCACCTCCTGGGTTCAAGCGATTCTCCTGCCTCAGCCACCTGAGTAGCTGGGATTACAGGCGCCCGCCACTGTGCCCAGCTAATTTTTTACTTTTAGTAGAGACAGGGTCTCACTATGTTGGCCAGGCTGGTCTCAATTTTCTGAGCTCAAGCGATCCACCTGCCTTGGCCTCCCAAATCCATGCACATGGATTACAGGCATGTGCCACTGTGCCCAGCCAGGTCATTTATTCTTAATCTTGGGAAAAGTCAGCAAGAAAATTAGGATGATAACCTAATACCTCTAAGGGGAACTGGACCAGGCTGCCTCCTTCCTTTAATGCTGCTTGGAAAACTGTTCGTGACTCCTTCGCCTTTTTTATTTAACATAAATATTCCAAGGTACCCAAACATTTTTCAGGCACTATTTTCACTTTTTAAAATTCTCTCCAAGTTAAAACAGAATGCCTATATCTCTGCATGCACATATTATAAAACTGTGTGCTTTATGTACTGTGGCTTGAAAGCCTTCTCTGTTATTTTGATTTTATAAATGTTTTCATAGTCACGTTCATGCTTTTGTCATTTTTGAATATAAACTAAATTTCTTAATGAAAAGTACACTTGTTCTGGAACAATGCCAGAAATTGTCCAAAGAAGATAGCTGAAATTTGTGTCATAAAATATCTGCATGGATAAATTATCATGTGTTCAAGTAAAACTACAGAACTGATTTTTTAATTCCTACTGAAATCATTGCAAGTTCTCCAAATTCTATCACTTATGCACTTCACATGCCTTCCTCATAATTAACATAAAGAAATTAATGTCGTACAAGCTTCAATATTTGATGCCATACGAATCCTGAGGATATTTCAAAGGAGAAGAAATGTAAATAGGATGAAATTCTTAAGCAAGATTACTGATATGACAGGACTAAAGAGCTTCAGAGTGTGTGAAAAGTGCCTCTTTTCTTCCCTTTAATAAGTCTATTACTTGCACTTGGGCATATTTTAAGGCCCTTTTCATGCTGAATCTAGAGTTGGGCATGCTTTGCATTTCAAGCTTTGTCTATGAATCAGTAAAAGCCAAAGTTATTTCTGCTTTAAAATAACAGGAGCCAGGAACAGCTAATCTCTTTTCATTCTGAGTTCCTTACATTATTTTACTGGACAAAGTTTGTGTTGGCTACAAAACAGGCCATTCACAACATCTATGAGAAGGAATTTAGGTAAGAATGAAGAGAGATTGTAGGATATATAAAGACTCCCTCTCCTGAGCCCATTAAGAAATTCCAAATTGGCACTGTTTTGAATAGTGACATTGCATTAGCCTTGCTAATTTCAGTAATTCAAGCCAATAGCTTCTGTTTACCAATCTTTTGGCTAAAACCTTCCCATTACTATAGTACCAATGTGCTTCTCAGCTAAGGTGAGTTGGTATTTTAAAATAAATGATTGCAGTGGGGAAGGTAGTTAAGCAAGTTGGAGGTTGATGATGGGCGGTACGGTAGCACCTCTCTCTCGGAAATGTTTCGAAAAGAGATATATGTCTTTACTTCCTCAGTAAGACAGGCCCTTTGCTTTTCTTTCTTTTAGCAGGAATGAGAGAGAATATGAGACAGAGGATTTGTCATTCCCTTACCTCATTGCATCTGACCTCTTTGATTATGTCTGTCTGGCTTTTAATTGTGTTCATTTCAATAATTGGGACAGGCAAAGAAACTCATCCAAGATTTTTTAAATTTTACTTTTAATTGGCAAATAATAATTGTATGTATTCGTGGAGTACAATGTGATGTTTCAACATGTTTACATTGTGGAATGAAGAAATAGAGACTTTTCTATAGTAGGAATACATTTGCTTTTCAGTTCATAAAATGCAAATAAACTTACAAACAGTTAATGGCAAATACTCCAGGGGAAAGGGAACTCCTTTTTAAAGACATTGTCCTAAGTCTTTTGAATAACTGGCATCTCACATCATGCTGGAAAAATGTACACAGGGAAATCTTCAGAGCCTCACAAGCTGAGAAAATGGAAAGATTGCTGAGTGTTTGAAAGGGTTTAGGGTTTCATTTGAAGAGCAGCTGCACCCCACCATGCCTATGCTCAGATACACAGAATATGAGCAAGGCGGTCCATTGGAAATCGCCCCAAGTGAATTGACAGGGAACCTCAGGTGACATGACACAGCCGGCAATCCATACCTTCCGCACATCCGGCCCTGGGTTATTGACCTGGGATTCCTGTCCTTCAGTGACTAAGACGAAAGCACAGATCCTTCCTGGAGTACTTTGGCTCATCAAAAAATAAAGATGAGAGAGAGAGAGAAAGAGAGAGAGAGAGAGAGTGAGACAGAGATAGAGACAGGAACAGAGACACAGAGAGACAGAGAGAGAGAAAGGACATCAAAGGGTGGGCGGGTAGATGATGTGAACACCCATGAGAGATTTTCGTAGGTTCCAGAGCAGTGTTTCTCCAGAAATGTTCATGGTTTACTCAAATAAAAAATAACATCTGATGCTTGAGGAGCACGTTAAACTTTACAAATAATATTTACATATCCTATCTCACTTGAGAAGTGAGTACAAGTATTTAGTATTATACAAGTTTCATACTAAATAATTAAGTCTTCTCTGCTTATAGACACAGCAGGAAAAGTCTGTGGATCAGTCTTCCCCAGGCTTCTCTTCTCAGAACCCTCCACAGGCTCTGCCCTTGCTCAGAATCCCCATGGCACTCTGTTCATGCCTCTCTTGCGGCACTCATCACATTCTACTTTGGCCTACAGGGGTTTTTGGTACTTGCCCCATCTTTCCCACAAGATAGAGAGTTCCTTGAGGCCAACACTGAGTTTTCCTCAACTCCGTACCCACTATGGCATCTGGCACAGTGTCTAGCAAACAACAGGTACCCAATTTATGTTCATTGCTCCCCCTCCTAACACCTCTGCCATGTGTCCATCTCCTGATAGATGGAGAGCCCCCTGAGGACAAGCTCCATGTGTTCTCCTGTCCCCAGTGCCTGGCCCGCTGGTCCTCAGACATCCATAAATGTTCTCAGCACTCAGGAAATGTTACATAAATTGGCAGGGCATGGTGGCTCATGCCTGTAATCCCAGCACTTTGGGAGGCCGAGGCAGGCAGATCACAAGGTCAGGAGTTCGAGACCAGCCTGACCAACATGGTGAAACCCCGTCTCTACTAAAAATGCAAAAATTAGCCAGGTGTGGTGGCACACGCCTGTAATCCCAGCTACTCAGGAGGCTGAGACAGGAGAATCACTTGAACCTGGGAGGTGGAGGTTGCAGTGAGCCGAGATCACAGCATTCAACTCCAGCCTGGGTGACAGAGTGAGACTCAGTCTCAAAAAAAAAAAAAATTGTTACATAAATTAACTAATTAATTATATTGTACTAAACATACTCAATATAAACCCTTCCTTTCACCTGTGGCTGCCACACCCACCACTCATCCACTTTAAGGGCTTATTCATGATGACATATTTAAACCAAACTGTTTCTATCAGGCCTCAGGTAATGGTGACAAAGATCAGCATCCAGAATTTGATATGTTTTCAACCCTATCTTCATCCAAAAAGGTACTCCAAAAAGGAAATCGTAAGGGTTAGAAGAGATTTTAGAGAAATAAGCTATAGAGGAAGGAAAAGAAAAAGTAGTGTGATAAAGAAGGTAGGTGAGAGAGCCTGGAAGACAAAGGATGCTGCTTGAGTCTGTTCTCAGGGCCCCGCACCGTCTAAATGCTGCCTGGCCGAGGCATGAGTAAGGTGAGACAAAAAGAAAAAATAAAAGCTCAAATTGAAAAGGGAACCTCCTAAACTTGGTCTTAGGCTTCATATTGAGGAAAAAAGATTTGCGGTTTACCTTGTTGTTAGTCAAAAAGGGCTTCACATTTCTCCCCTGGGTGACCTAAGCTATAATCTGTCTCCATAGCCCTCTGTTAATAATTCTTCCATTTGTGAGGAAATTATAGTGACTGGAAAGGCTCAACTTACTTTCTCTAATCTCTTGACAGATAAAAGACACCCAGAAATTGCTGTCCGACCAGAATTCTGCATGGCATAGGGAGAACCAATTGGGACAAATCAATCAGAAAAAAAAAAATCTTTATTTAAGGGGAATGCATCTTTAATCATGGTAATCCCTTTAGTAAATTGCTTTTTCTGGTGACATGGCATACCTAATTGCAGTATGCTCATTTTGATTTTCTCTTTATATTGTTGTCTGCTTCTTACGCAGTTGTGGATTGCAGACTGAGCAATGAACTTACTGCTAGCATTAAAAATTCTCAGTCAAGTGGGTCTCAGGTCCAAAATATCACCACTTTGGGAAGTGAATCCAAGGTCACCAGACAATTATATTTCCTTTAGCACTTCCTCAAAAGACGTATTCTCCACCTTCTTAAATCATTTGGGTTATTTTCTCCAACAAGTATTCTCAACATCTTAAAACTGTGAAAATAAAAATGAAATATTGTAAATGGGTTCAACCAAGGACCATAGTGGTAGCTCACGTACAAGGATATGCTCCATAATCCAACTGATGTAGGCTCGTGTCATGCTGGGTTTTGCTTGTCTGTTTTTTGTAAAAGCACTCTATTGCCAAGTCAGAGTTAGTGATGAGTCAGTGATTCCCAGATCATCTTCTACAGCAGTTGTGCCCAGCCAGATTCGTCAGATGTTGAAAATGCTGTTTGTTTCAAATGAATATTTTTTAATAGCAGTTGCATTAGGGTGATAGCCTTATAAGACGGTATTTCAAAAAAAAACTTTGTCATTATGATATTTCCTTGAGATCCTCCTCTACATAATCTTTTTGACATCATTTTTTAAGAAAACAATACATTAGTCTCCCTTCTCTCAAAATACCCAAAGGTAGTATGTTCTAGGATGTTCAGTACAGCATTGTTTACACATGGAGAAACGAGAGAGAACCTAAATGCCCATCAGTGGGAAAATGGTTAATTGTGTTGTTTTAATACTATGAAATTCCTTGCAGTCATGAAAAAGAAAGAGGTAGTTCCATATGTATGAACAGGCAGAGATTTCTAAGACATTACATTACAGTCTTAGCCTATGTATGCATATGCATGGAAAATACATTTACCAGTAATTACCCTTGGATAGTGCTAGGAGGGGGAGGTGAAAGGTGACTTTCTTTTGTTACTCTATATACTTAGGCCTTGTTTGAATCTTTAGCTTCAAGAATGTATTCGCATGTTGAGTAGTTTTTAAATTAACAAAATAAAAGAACTCTATCAATAGTTCAGGGAGGATGATTTGAGAGGGGACAAGACAGGGGAGCTGTTACAATAGTCCAGGTGAGAGATTATAAGAACGTAATCTAAGCAGTAGCAAACAATGGTAATGGAAAGAAGCATTCACAGAATATCAAGGAAACAGAATTTACAGGACGAGGTAATTAATTAGAGCTGGAGGATGAAAAAGGAAGAGGAATCTGAGGGTGACTAGCTGGTTTCTAGATTGGGTAATAGTAGAAGTATTTCCTGAAACAAGGGAAGCTGGGAGGAGGGGCAGTTAAGAGAGTAGAAATGCTGCATTCATTATTTAAGTGGCTTTTTTTTTTTGAAATGGAGTCTCGTTCTGTCACCCACGTTGGAGTGCAGTGGTGCAATCTTAACTCACCGCAGCCTCTGCCTCTCGGGTTCAAGCGATTCTCCTGCCTCAGCTTCCCAAGTAGCTGGGACTACAGGGGTGCCCCACCACACCTGGCTAATTTTTGAATTTTTAGTAGAGACAGGGTTTCACCATGTTGGCCAGGCTGGTCTGGAACTCCTGGCCTCAAGTGATCCACCCACCTTGACCTCCCAAAGTGCTGGGATTACAGGCGTGAGCCACCACACCTGGCCTTCAGTGGCATGTTGAGTCTGAAATGTCTGAGAGATGTCCAAGTAGAAATGGCCAGTGGGCAGTTAGATCTCCAGAAACATGTCTGAGCTACAGATAGATTTGGGAATCCTCAGTGATAAACAGAACCAGGGACACGGATGAGAGCATTTAGGAAGACTTGTAAAATGAGAATAGTGAAGGTCAAGGAAGAGATGAGAGAACACTCATCTTTAAGAAATGAGCAGAGGCAGCTGGGCACGGTGGCTCACACCTGTAATCTCAGCACTTTGGGAGGACGAGGCGGGTGGATCACCTGAGGTCAGGAGTTTGAGAGCAGCCTGGACAACACGGTGAAACCCTGCCTCTACTGAAAATACAAAATTAGCTGGGCATGGTGGCGCATGCCTGTAATCCCAGCTACTTGGGAGGCTGAGGCAGGAGACTCGCTTGAGCCGGGGAGGCAGGGGTTGTAGTGAGCTGCAATCGCGCCATTGCACTCCAGCCTGGGCAACAAGAGCAAAACTCTGTCTCAAAGAGAAAAAAAGAAAAAAAAAAGAAATGAGCAGAGGCAAAGAGCCTGCAAAGGAATCTGAGAATGATCAGAGAAGTAGGAGGAGGATCCAGAAGGAAGTGGTGAAAGGGGGACACTAAGTTTAAAGACAGGGAGTGGTCAGCCTGGCCAGGTGGCACACGCCTATAGTTCCAGCTACTCGGAAACTGAGGTGGGAGGATTGCTTGAGCACAGGTGTTCAAGGTTGCAGTGAGCTATGTTTGCGTCACTGCACTTCACCTGGATGATAGAGTGAGACTTTCTCAGAAAAACAAAAAAATTACCTGGGTGTAGCGGTGTGTCCCTGTAGATATAGCTACTCCAGAGGCTGAGGCAGGAGGATCATTTGAGCCTAGGAGGTCAAGGCTGCAATGAGCCATTATTGGATCACTGCACTCTAGCATGGGCAACAGACCCTGTCTTGTAAAAAGAGAGAGAGAGAGAGAGAGAGAGAGAGAGAGAGAGAGAGAATAGTCTGCAGTATTGAATGCTATAGCAACCTTAGGATGGAAACCCTGAAAAGAATCCATTGAGGAATTAACTGTAAACTGGCAGGAAGGATCTTATTGGATTAACGAAAATGATCTAAAATTGAATTATGGTAATAGTTGCACACCTCAGTAAATTAAAACATATATTGAATTCTGTGCTTGAAATGTACTTGAAATGGGTGCATTTTATGAATTCTGTAGCACACAAAGTATACCTTAATAAAGTTGTTAAAAATATAAATGGAAAAAAAGAATCCATTGAAATTTAGTTTAGGACAAGCTATTATTCCAAAGGGTACTTCTAGTCTAATCTCTTCGTAAATGGTTTGGGAAAAGCCCTATGGAATAAAATGACAGGGAGTCTATGAGACTACTAATGCTACACCTCAACATGCCTGTATTGCAGTATCAATATTTAACTTATTGTTTGATTTGCTTTTCACCAGGCTATGGATACTACCACCCTATGTCCCATCTTCCTTTTGGATTGCAGATTAGTTGTTGTACTTATTTTTATCATTTTTTATTTTTAACACATATTTCCAGGAAAAAAGTAGGATGCCAGGCTATAAAGCCTCAATTTGTATCTGTTTTTGTTGTTGTTGATTGCATTTTAATACGGTGAAATATGGATTTTTATTGGCCCTGCAATAAGTGAGATTTCATACTGAAATCTCATGATTCATTTTCTGACACTTCTACGATGCCTGTCCTTCTCAGCCATTTTCCTTCTTAATTCAACTTGGCCAATCACACGATGTATTTGTCTTGGTTAATGGGCACATGTGATGTATTCTGTAGTTAGGTAAAAACAAAATGGAAAACTTCTGTCCCTTCTTAGTTGTAAAGAACCAGGGCTGCCAATGGCGCTACTTAATTAAAGTGTTCATTTCTTGCCAACTGCATCTTCTTTTTATTTTGGTTCAATATCTTCCTGCTGCTTATTATACTCCTGCTTAGTGATCTGGCTGCCACTCTTTGTAGTAGAATTTTCCTTTTTCCCTTTCATATCTTTATAGCCGTGAGTTTAAGCCATTTGGCATCTTTTTACCTTTCCTGGCCTCCTTTTGCACTTGCTTGCTTTGTTCTAATGCCCACAGAGCTATTTGTATGAGGATCATCCAGCTTTTTCTCCTCAGTTGCCTTCCCGTTGGTTCCTTCTAACTTATGTCCTAATCATGTTCCCAAATTGAATTTTCTTCACCTGATGCCTCTTCTTTTCTTCCCCTGGATCCTGAGTGGTGCCATGGCGTGATTGCACTAAGCAAAATATCTAGTTTCTTATTGGGAGGGAGAAAAATTCAATGTAAACAATTGCTGATTTGTTTCTTCCATCTTCTCCATAGGCAGTGTCCTCATACTACCATCTATACCATATAGGGACATTTCTTATTTGTTGATAAACATTCACACTACTCCTGAGATTAACCTCCAGTTTAATAAGCTGGATAGATGATACGGTTTTTTTCTCCTCACTCCAGGCAGATCTGTGGTTATTTCCCTACAATTATGTCTTGGTAGATAACTCCTTGACAAACTTAAAGCCCTCCTCTCTAAGTGAGTCATGGTCTCCAAAAGACACTGGTCCCTTTCTTTGAAAAGGATGCAAAGCGGTCTCTTTAGATTTCTCTCCAGACAGTGTCTGTGTCAAAGAGAGGAATGCAAAGGTCACTTTAACTCTGAAGCCTTCACCCTTCTTCCCTGCCATGAGACCTCTCAAGACCTGAATGAAATCTTAGACTCTTAGGGCTAGCAAGGGTCATCAGAAGCTATTTACCTTCATCCCCTCGTTCCATATTTGTATCCCTTCATGAACATCTCTACCTAATGGCTGTCCAAAGTCTAATGGACTGCCTCCCAGAGATAGACCTCACTGCCTAGGGCCAGCCTATGCAATTTCCAGATTGCACTAATTATCAGAAAGTTCTTTATCTTTTAAGTCCAGTTTTCAGATTGTTTTTTTAGGAAGTTCTTAATTTCTTTTAAATCCAAATCATTTTCCCCTTAGAGGAAAGACAAAGCCGTGAACCAGCATTAACTAAAATGGCATGACTATGGGGCAAGAAGAATGTAAATGAAGAAAGAGAGAAGAGGAATGACAAAGAGGGTGCAGGCAGGTGCTGGGGGCAGGAGACAGGCAGGCAGTACCAGATAAATATGTCTGTGGAGCTAGAGGGGTACAGGAGGGAAACTGAGGTAAGAGGCAGAAAAGGTGCTGAGAGAACAGTAAGGGAATGGAAACTGGTAGGAAATTAAAGAAAGAGATACTGGAATCTCTTCTAAAAGTAATGGAACCCAGACTAGAGGTTTAAATCAAAGTGGGGAGGTACAGAAAATCATTTTTAAGATTCAAAACCTATCAGAGGATTCCAACCTTGCCCTTTGCCTATGGCTATGGAAAAGAGCATTATGGAGACAAGACAGAATGTTTAGTAAATCAAGGACTAGACAGAAGAGAAGGGAATAATTGGACACAGGAAATTAGTTTAAAGAGCAATGGAAAGAGAAAAAGAAGTGAATAGAGAAATGAAAAAGGAGGGGGAATGAAAACACAGAACTTTTAGTTTAAGGAATTGCATTTTTCCTGTGCCAGCACATAATTGTATTTTCCTGGCAAGCATCCTGCAGCCCTCTGAAAGGGGAAAAGGGTGCCGGCATGTGTGACTGCAGGGATTGAAGTCTTATTGCTTTGTATTATTACAGCCAAGCGAGGGACTTCATTAACGAGCCTGTGTTTTGATGTCACAGAGATAGGCACTGAAGCTTCAAAAAATCAGCAGTCCCTGCACTTGAGAATCAGTGGCGATGGAAAGGGCAGGGTATAGCCCAGGGTGAGGGGTGAGGCGGGGGGAGGGGGTAGATTGTGACGCTGGGACAGGTGTCAAATGTATGGGAACATAATCATGAAGGTTCCAAGTAGGAAATGAATAGAACCTACTCATCAAAAACCCTGTTTCCCGCCCAGCATGGCACACAGAATGCCGGCATGTGTCAGCTGCTCACATAGCAAAGCATCAAGTTCCAGGCAGCAAAAGGGAGTAAGAACATAATCTTTGCGGATTCCATCCACACCGAGCGTGGTAAACTGATGCTATGGGTAATGGGGACTGGGTATTGCTCAGTAGTGCCTTGGAATCTAGAGGTCAGGGCTTGAGTCCTGCCATTTGCTTCCTGAGCTGCCCACCATTGGCCATGCCTTTTTCTTGACTTCATCATGGATCTGTGGTGGCTGATTCTCCTAAGGAAATCATCAGTTAGTAGAGGTCACTCCTTGGGAAGGATGTCTCGTAAGGAGGTAGCCTTTCACCTGCACATTCTCAGTAGGTTGGGAATATGTGTTCGTTCATGCAGCCATTGATTCCTGCATTCAGTCAGTCAGTCAGTCAGTGGAATGACTGATGCTTTTAGGTGTCTGTGTTAGCCAAGCACTGTGTGGGAGTGACAGTGGGGAATAAGGTTAGTTTCTTCCTTCAATGAAGCTAGTTGAAGGAGAAGAACATAGAAATGACTAACTCTACTGTGAGGCAGATGGAAATTAGTGCTATAATACAGGTTCAATTCAATTAATACTCAGAGAGAGAAGTAGTTAATTTGGGTTGAAGGGAGAAGGGAAGGCTTCCTGTAAGAGGTAATCATGTAAGCTGAGGCTTGAAAGATAAAATTGTGGGGCCAGTTGTGGTGGCTCATGCCTGTAATCCCAGCGCTTTGAGAGGCCGAGGCAGGGAAATCACCTGAGGTCGGGAGTTCCACACCAGCCTGGCCAACATGGGGAAACCCCTGTCTCTACTAAAAATACAGAATTAGCTAGGCATGGTGGCGCATGCCTGTAATCCCAGCTACTTGGGAGGCTGAGGCAGGAGAATTTCTTGAAGCTGGGAGGCAGAGGTTATGGTGAGCCGAGATAGTGCCATTGCATTCTATCCTGGGCAACAAGAGCAAAACGCCGTCTAACAACAACAACAAAAACCCCAGAAAGACACGATCGTGAATAGAAAAGAGAGATAAAGGTGGGTGAGAGACAGAAAAACAAAGAAGGGGGAAGGGAGAGAAAGAGAAAGGGGGACAGAGAGAAAAGGATGGAAAGAGAGAAGGAGGGAGGGAAGACAGGAAGAGACAGGGAAGGAAGGAGAAGAAGAGAGGGTGGAGGGAGGTAGAGAGAGGGAGGAAGGTAAAGAGAGAGAGGGAAGGAGAGACAATGGGGGGATTGATGGAGGGAGAGACAGCAGAGAGAGAAGGGGAGAAAAAGAGAGAGACAGAGATAAAGAGGGGGAAGGGAAAGAGAAAGAGAGAGGAGACCATTCCAGGCACAGGGAATAGCGTGAAGAAAGACATGGGAACTCCAGAGTGCTCGGCATTTTCAGCAATTGCAGCAATTGTTGAACAGGATGGTGTGACTGCAGCATATGGCACTTGGAGAAATATACGGGCAGCTGAAACTGAAAAGCAAGAAGGGATGAGCTGGAGAGGCTCGTGAATGCCATGCTCAGGAATTAGGACTCTATTCCACATGCAGTAGGGAGCCGTAAAAGGATTTTGAGGAAGAGAGAAATGTGTTCCAACTTATGTTTCAGGAAAATAGTTTTCTCTGGTTCCAGCTATCACAGAATGGAACATTCTTTCTTCCTGGATGGCAATGGGCCACTGGAGAGGAATGGCTCTTATGTGGCTAAGGTGTTGAGGACTGCGGGTGGCAGTGAGGGGAAGCTGAAGGAAAGAGAAGAAATGGACAGCATCAAAAGACATGGCACCTGCGTGAATGGGAGAATGGGCACTCGCTGACATGCAGGTCCAAAGGTGGGAAGAGAGGAGGTGGAGCTAGGATGACAATGTGTGCTTCCAAGTAAATTAAGGGAAAATAGTCTCAATTTTCTAAATCCCATTGATGAATGTCTTAGTCAATTTTTACGCTGCTGATAAACACATACCCAAGACTGGGCAATTTACAAAAGAAAGAGATTTAATGGACTCACAGTTCCGCATGCCTGCGGAGGCCTCACAATCATGGTGGAAGGCAAAGAGGAACAAGTCACATCTTATGTGGATGGTGGCAGGCAAAACAGAGCTTGTGCAGGGAGACTCCGGTTTTTACAACCATCGGATCTCGTGAGACTTATTCATTATCATGAGAACAGCACGGGAAAGACCTGCCCCCATGATTCAATGACTTCCCACCAGCTCCTTCCCACAACCTGTGGGAATTCAAGATGAGATTTGGGTGGAGACACAACCAAACCATATCAATGAGGGAGAGATTTCATACTCAGAGAGTACTTAAAGAACAAATTCAAATGGAATAACTTAGGGGGGGCTATTCTTCTTTCATGTATAAAGATACCTGCCTGCTGTTGATTACTGGATGGAGTGTTTTCAGGGCCTTGAGCCATTTTGACCCTTGGCTATTGTATGAGCATCCTCCTTGGCTGTTGGGCATTGCCAGGACATTGCATGCATTTTAGTTCTCAGGTCCTTTTTTTTTTTTTTTTTTGTAAGGTCCATCATGGCTAATTAAAAATGAAAGGTTCCCTGATTTGGGGTTTTCCCATCTAAGTATATTGAAAACCCTGATACACTGAAGAAGCCCTAACATACTTGGGCTCCGAGGGACTACAAGGCCACTCTCTCACTCCCACAACCCCTCACCAACAATTGGATTTGGCTACGTAAGTGACATTTTGCGTTTTTCTTCTGTGTGCTCAAAGCCCAATGATGCATGCTTCTGTAGCTGCATCATCCCTGATTTTTATATTTTAAAAAGAGCTCTGTAACTCTAAACCATTAAATAATTTTTTAAAAAGTTATGAGGACAGAGTGTATGCTTTCATTTATTTTTTTTTTAACACAGTTTCAGCTTAGCAGCCTTTGTATGAGTTACAAAAGCAAATGTAAGTTTCCTGAGAATGTGTAAAAGTGTCTCTTAAAAAATGCAGCCTCATGCCTCGGTGTGGTGGCTCACGCCTGTAATCCCAGCACTTTGGGATGCTGAGGCAGGTGCATGGCTTGAGCTCAGGAGTTCAAGACCAGCCTGGGCAACATGGTGAAACTGTGTATATACTAAAAATACAAAAATTAGCCACGTGTGGTGGTGTGCATCTGTAGTCCTATAGGCTGAGGAAGGAGGATGGCTTGAGCCTGGGAGTCAGAGGTTGCAGTGAGCTATGATTGGGCCACTATATTCCAGCCTGGTGACAAAGCCAGACCCTGTCTCAAAAAAAATGCAGCCTCAGATTAAAATCCTTGGTAAAAATTACCCTCTTCACCATTCCCAATTGAGGAGCTATCTATATCTACTATTTCAGGGTAGCACTCAAATACACATTCATTTTCATTCTTTTGGACAACTTAACGACCTTCAAAGCACAGAAAGAATACCATTGGGCATGGATGCTTTGGTATCAGGTACATTCACACATAGACCCCTCTACAAGGTAAGATACCAGAGTAGTGGTACACTCCCCTTAGGAACTAGGAAGCATCCCCAGATGCTGTTACCTCTTGGTTGCTAGTGCACGTTTTTCTTTTTAAATTATGGCAAAATATATAGAATGTAAACTTTGCCATTTTAACCAATTTTTATTTTTTATTGAGGTAAAATACACCTATATACTTTGCCATCTTTATTAATTTTGAGTGTGCAGTTCAGTGGTAATAAATACATTTGTATTCTTTTTTTTCTCCTTCATTCCTCCTGCTTCTCCCCTTCCCAGCCTCTGGTAACTACCAATCTACCTTCATGAGATCTATTTTTTTTAGCTCCCACATATGAGTAAGAACATGTGATATTTGTGTTTCTGTGCCTGGCTTATTTCACTTAACATAATAGCCTCCACGACCAGATGCAGTGGCTCACGCCTGTAATTCCAGCACTTTGGGAGGCTGAGGAGGGAGGATCACTTGAGGCCAGGAGTTTAAGACCAGCCTGGTCAACAGAGCAAGACCCTGTCTCTACAAAAAATAAAAATAAAAATAATTATCCAGGTATGGTGGTACACGCCTGTAGTCCCAGGTACTTGGGAGGCTGAGGTGGGAGGATTACTTGAGCCCAAGTATTCAAGGCTGCTGTGAGCCATGATCGTACCACTGCACTGGGAAACAGAGTGAGACCTCATCTTTATAAATAGTAAGTAAGTATGTAAATAAGTAAGTGGTGGCCCGTATGACTTTTTTGTTTCTTTCTTAATGGCTAGACATAATAGTGAAGCATAGCTGGTGGTTGAAACTCCCTGGAAACGTTTGTGTTAGAAAAAGGAAGCAGCCTGAGCCCTAGTTAAGGACAATCACTGATGTTTCGCTCCTAACAAGGAAGTTGCCATAGAAAAGACTACACTAAGGCACTCATCAGGAATCTGTGAGTCAGAAGGTCCAACGTGGTAGCTGACAAAGCCCAGGTGACGCAAGTTGCCTAACCGTGTTTTTTGGTTTTGGTTTTTGTTCTTGTTTTTTGAGACAGGGTCTTACTCTATCACCCAGGCTGGAGTCCAGTGGTACAATCACAACTCACTGCAGCCTCAACCTCTTGGACTCAGGCAATTCTCCCACCTGAGCCTCCCAAGTAGCTGGAACTACAAGCACACACCACCATGCCCAGCTAACTTTTCTATTTTGTGTAGAAACAAGGTTTCACCATGTTGCCCAGGCTGGTCTCAAACTCCCGGGCTCAAGCAACCCACCCTCCTTGGCATCCCAGAATACTGGAATTACAAGGTGTAAGCCACCGTGCCCAGTCTCTAACACTGTTTTTAAGATTTTTCTACCCAAATCACCCCGTACGTCAGAGAAGAGTGAGAGTGAGTCCTTACTCCTGAGGACCTGAGATATACCCTGCTAAATAAGAAATGTCTGATGAAGTCTTCAGTGACTTTCCAACTAATACATTTCTGTTCCATCATTAGCCTTGCATGTCTTAGTATAAAATAATGTGCTTTCCCCCAATTCCCTAGGAAGAAGCATGCCATGGCTTCATATACCTATAACCCACTGCAGTGTAATCTGAAGATACACATACTCCAGATTGAGAAACAGAGGCCTATAATAAGAGGGGCCACGCCTCAGCTAATGGGAAAAATTCACTGTATTCTTTCAACATCCCATTGTTTCAACTAAGGATGTTTGCAGGCTGCAATGAGCCATAAGAAATGAAGCAGACATCTCATTGCCCAAACCCTCTTCTAGGAGAGGCCACTGGATCATTCCTAGGTGTTACTGTCATTTAGTGGGCAAAATTAGCAATTCATTTCTTTGTCAAAAAGGCAGATTGTGGGCTGGGCGTGGTGTCTCACACCTGTAATCCCAACACTCTGGGAGGCCAAGGCAGGCAGATCACTTGAGCTCAGGAGTTCGAGACCAGCCTGGACAACATGGTAAAACCCTGTCTCTATGAAATATACAAAAACGATACAGGAGTGGTGGTATGCACTTGTAATCCCAGCTACTCAGGAGGCTGAGGCACGAGAATCACTTGGACTCTGGCAGTGGAGGTTGAAGTGAGCCAAGATTATACCACTGCACTCCAGCCTGGGTGACAGAGCGAGACTGTCTCAAAAAAAAGCAGATTGTGAAATGAGCCCATTCCCAAAAGGAGTCCCATTAGGCCAATGAAAAACCAGAGGTCTCAAGTGTTCGTCTTCCTCTTCATCTGATCTATGAAGAAGAAAATCTAGACTCCCAGAGACCCAAGGATCATTGGCAAAGTTATTTTCTTCTGCTTTAAAGTCTAAGTAGTCATTTCACATCTAAAAATTCACAAAAGAGGAGGTATTGAGGTGGCAGTAAAGAGGGTTGTGCTGAAGGGAGAACAAGGAAACCAGGGTCTGTTTTGGATTCAGAAGCGAATGGCAGAGCCCAACGGCTTCTGTGGGAACAGGCCAGCCCAGCAGAGTGAGCAGTATTGCAATCAATGTGATTTCTCCAGAGATTTTCCCCAGCTTCAGCCTCTGGGGTTTGCCAAGCAATGTCCTGAGGTTTCACATAGTCATGTCTTGGAGGCCAACTGTACATAGCAAATGCAAAACACAGAGATAGCAGTATTGCTCTGTTGCTATATTAGGGCCAGATTGAAGCCATCTGCTGGTGCAAGCTTGGCAAGGAAGAAACCCCCATGCTTGGCTCAGCATCAGCATTCTCTCTCCTGGCATGTTGATAGCAGCACTTCTTTCAGGCTGCCCTCCTGTTGATATAGGTGAAGCCCCCATAGCAATGCATCATCCTCCTTGAAGTCCACGCCCTCAGAGGGTGAGCATTTGCTTCCTATCATGTGCTCAAGACTCCAGTGGCTTTGTAAGGGCCCAAAGGCTTGTCTTCCTGGCTCCCAGATCCCCTGTGCATGCCTGTCCATGCCTGCTTGATGCACCCCAGGTCCAGCAACTTCTCCCCCAAAGCTCTGTGTGTACTGGGTTCAATGGAAGTTGTTATGCCAGAGTTTAAAAGCAAAACAGAAACAATCCAGCATGGATTGCCAGGATCTGTTATCCAAGATTAAAAAACAGCTCAATAAAAAAGAGAATTCAGAATTTAGTAGCTGATGTACATCACCAGAGAAACATCCTATGAGAAGCAACTGATTGACCCAACTTGCTTATGGAGGCCCTGTCAGGGACGGCCACCTTGGCTGCTGTAGGTGGAGGAATGATTACAGCCTGCAGCAGGCTGTGTCCCTCACTGGGCTGCAAGAGCCTTGGAATCAGAGAGAAATAAAACTAGAAGGAAACTTAGAGGTCAGGCAGTTCAACACTTTGATTTACCAGATGGGGCAAATGAGGCCCAGAAAAGAAGGAAATGACTTCTCTAAGGTGAAATAATAAGTCAGTAGCTAACCTAGGCTTGGAACCCAGGGCTCCAGACTGCCAAGATGCACAGAATCACTTGAGGCCAGGAATTAAGACCAGCCTCCTAGGGACTCTGCTAGAAGATGCTGAATAACCAAAGATGGAGGGCTATTTATTGCTTTTCCCAATGCAGACAAACTTTTCAGCACAAGAAAAAATGCAGACCTTAATGACTGACTATTATTTTAAAAAGGATTATCTAATCTGCAACAAAAAGGACATGAAGGTGAAATGAGAGTCAGGGCTGAGTGTGTAATTAGTACAGATGTTGGGTCTACCCTCTGGGCATAGTTAAACTGATTACAAATAGAAACAGATTTTTGGTTTTAGCACAAAATATCTCCTTACTGGCCCAGAAGGTTCTCACTGATGATCAAGATAGAAACAATTTATGTGCATTTTGTATTATGTACCTAATACAACAAAATCACTTCTGGAAAATCACGGATAAACATAAAAATTCAAATGGTTGAAAAGAGAATGGTTTGTGGTGATTCCCACAATACATCTGGTTTGTAGCAAATTGAGAGGTTTCTGGTTTGGTGTAGATTTAGCCTCTTTGTAGGGCTTTTTTTTCTTTATTTGCTACTGGCTGATCCCCAGATACTGTTCCCACAGGCTTCTTGTTTATTTCAACACAAGATGTCTGACAAGTCTCTCCCTCTTAGAGCTGTCTTCCACAGTGTTAACAATGATCTTTCTAAAAAACACAAATCAGATCGTGGTGTTTGCTTACTTTAAAACCGTCAGCAGCTCCCTATTGCCCACAGAATAGTTTTAGCATTCCTAATTCACCACGATTTGGCCCTTACTTGTCCCTCCGTCTTACCTTTCATCACCCCACCACCTCTTCTGCAACAACACACACACAGATACACACATACCACAACAATGTACATTCTGTGGCTCCTCCTACCATGGAGGCTATTTGCTGCCTCACAGACATTCTCTGAGCTTGGTGATTTTGGTCAAGCCACATCCTCTGCCTGGAATAACCATTCATTCAGCCACTGCCATAATTCTGTCCACCCTTCATGGTGTAGATTATGTCCCTATTATTCTTAATTTTATTTTTTAATTTTATTTCAGTAGTTTTTTGGGTACAGGTGTTGTCTGATTACATGGATGAGTTCTTTAGCGGTGAATTTTAGATTTTAGTGCACCCATCACCTGGGCAGTGTATACTGTACCCAATATGTAGTGTTTTATCCCTCACCTCACTCCCACCCTTTCCCCTGAGTCTCCAGTGTCTTATTATATCATTCTTATGCCTTTGTGTCCTCATAGCTTAGCTCCCACTTATAAGTGAAAACATATGGTACTTGGTTTTCCATTCCTGAGTTACTTCACTTAGAATAATGTCCTCCGGCTCCATCCAAGTTGCTGCAAAAGACACCATTTCATTCCTTTTTATGGCTGAGTAGTATTACATGGTGTACATATACCACATTTTCATTATTCACTTGTTGGTTGATGGGCACTTAGGCTAGATCTATATCTTTGCAACTGTGAATTGTGCTGCTATAACCATGCGTGTTCATGTGTTTTTTTCATAGAATGACTTCTTTTCCTTTGAGTAGATACCCAGTAGTGGGATATCCCAATTGTTTTAAGACATCTTCCCAGATGTTTCTCTTTGGAATTTTTATCTCTTTCTCTTCTACCCTCGAGGTGTTTTGGTTGTGCCTTTGGCTGAGTCCTTTCTACTTTCTGCCAAGTAGCTAATTGGATTGCCTCTTGATCAATTTCCCTTGCCAGTGAAGGCGTTCGTGAAGGCAGACACTAAGTCCTTCTCTAAACTTCTACTGTGATGCTTGAGATATCATAGGCTAGTTTTGTTTGTTGAATTAAATTGGATTACATTTCCCCTGTCCAGAAATGTCTGTATTTATCTTTGACCAAAAATCCCATTTCCTCTGTCTCCATAATACTTTCTTGTTGTACTAAGCTATTCCCTTTATCTCTAACCTTCATGATGGTGGCACAAGCATAGCATGGCTTTGCTGGGATTCCTGTCAATTATAAGCCACAGGTGCCTGGCTGTGGAATTGGGTGATAAACTTTTGCTGCTGCTGAATGAAGAGCCTCAAGAAACCTGCAGCCATAGCTTAAGGAACACAGGAAGATAGCATTCTGAACATTCCTGGGGGTCTTTTGGAGGTAGAAGACTTGGTCCAGCTTTGTGGTTGGGGTATCCAATGGCCTTGGCCATCATTGTTGATTTCTTCAGAGAAATAGAACTGATAGGATAATTCCCATGCCCAAATCCAGAGTGCTTTTCGGGATTTCAAAAAGTTTAGCAAGGCTACTTAATCAAGTATGTGGTCAATTTGATGTGGAAACAGTGACTTTGCTCTCATGCTTTTTAGAAGTTCTCCTTGGCACTGTGTATTTCACTAATGGAGTTTATTTGTTTTCAAGAAAGAATCCATTACTACTTAATCACTGTAGTTTATTTGGTATACAGAATTTTTCAAGAGGCAGTATAGCTTCATATGAGGTTTAGAGTCAGACCTGGACTCAAATAGCTCCTCTACCCCTTACCAGCTGTGTGAATATGGGAAAAATACTTAACCTGAGCCTGAGTTTCCTCTTCAGTAAAATGGGAATTATTGTACCTACCTTTATAACGTCGTAGAGGTGGTTAACTTAAATGAAATCATGTACAGAAATAGTTTAACACAGTGCCTGGCCTACAGTGAGGACTCAGTAATTGGGAGCCATTACTATAATTTCAAAATACAGGGCCCAAGTGATAGAAATAACAAAAGAAGGCCAGGCGCAGTGGCTCACGCCTGTAATTCCAGCACTTTGGGAGGCTGAGGTGGGCAGATCGCTTGAGCTCAGCAGTTTGAGACCAGCCTGGGCAACGTGGCAAAACCCCGTCTCTAGAAAAGAAATACAAATACAAATAATAACCAGGCAGGGTGGCACATGCCTGTGGCCCCAGCTACTTGGGAGGCTGATGTGGGAGCATCGCCTGAGCCCAGGAAATCGAGGCTGCATTGAGCCGTGATCACACCACTGTACTGCAGCCTGGGTGACACAGAAATACCCTGTCTCAAAAAAAAAACAAAACAAAAAACCAAAAAAAATCAGAAGAGGTATTAACTGGTAAAAAAAAAAAAAAAAAAAGATTAGAAACAACTGGATTTAACAAAACTTCTGGGTTTGACATAACTGCTACAGTAAACAAAACTATTGAAAGTTAGCAGATGATTTGAAGAAAGAAACAGTGTAGGAGCTGAGCAGTGACATTAATAGATATTGTTTCATCTTTATGTTGGGCAAGGGGGCACCCTCAGAAAAGGAATCTGAAAGCAATGCTGAGAGTGCTCTCATTCAGGTCAACCCTAAAAATACTCCTCTTCATTTAACTTGAGAAGTTGCTGTGAGAACCAAGGCTGGGCTTTCAACAGATCTAGCCATATGTGCTCTCCACTTTGGTGAAACCCGATCGTGACCTAAGCCTCTGCTATCCTTGCCGACTGACAGCTGACCTCGGCCTTCTCTATGCACCCTGCATAGTTCACCTTTCAAAGAAAGAGGTCTGATTTCCAAGTAGAGCATTGCTCTTTGTTCTTTTTCTCTTTTTATTTTTTTGTTTATATGTATTTATTTTGGAAGGGAGGGAATATAGATTATAGTCTGCTCAATTGCTTTTCCCTGGGTAAGAGGGTTTCCTACAAAATTTGATTTGAATTATTATGAGCACTCAGGAAGAAAAACTCTGTGCTTTTAAAGGAGTAAAATGTAACTAGATTCATATATATATATATATATACATATATACATATAGTGTGTGTGTGTGTGTGTGTGTGTGTGTGTGTGTGTGTGTGAGAGAGAGAGAGAGTCTCGCTCTGCTGCCCAGGCTGGAATGCAATGGCGCAATCTCGGCTCACCGCAACCTCCGCCTCCCGGGTTCAAGCGATTCTCCTGCCTCAGCTTCCCGAGTAGCTGGGATTACAGGTGCTTGCCACCATACCCGGCTAATTTTTGTATTTTTTTTAAGTAGAGATAGGGTTTCACCATGCTGGTCAGGCTGCTCTCAAACTCCCTACCTCAGGCGATCCACCTGCCTCGGCCTCCCAAAGTACTGGGATTACAGGTGTGAGCCGCTCCACCCGACCCCAGATTCATATATCTTAAAAGTTAGGGCATCATTTCTTTCTACAGCCATGAAAATAGTTATATTTAGTAACAAAATGGAGAAAATAGTTGTATAAAAATTGTAGACAAAAGTTCAACAAAATATATATTATTAAAATGAATAGGAAAAATATCAATACCCACTACATAAAAAGGTAAAAACTGCTATGCATTGAGAAATATAATGAGTAAACTAAAACATAGGAAAAGTTTATCTGCACTAGTAATCAAATCCGTGCAAATTAAATGTTGAGATGTCACATTATATTAACACAAATATGTTTTTCAATGGAGGTGCTATAAAATTGGTTCTGTCATCATTGCTGGTGGCAGTGTAGATTGCAATAGACCTTTTGGAAATTGGTATCACAGTCTATGAAACTAGACTCCCTGGCTTTGATCACTTTGACCTTGCTGCCTGCCCTAACCAGTGCCAGCCTTAGCAGAGTGCTGGTCCTGGGCCCTGCTCTGTGCTGGACCAGCTGAGTCCCCACACTTTCTTCCTGTGACTTATTGAGTGTTTCATCCCCTGTAAGAGAAGCTCTTCCTTCCTCTTCCTTCCTTCCCTTTGTAGAATCCCAGTCATTTCCTCTGTGCCTGTTGCTGGGCATCTCAGTGTCCCAAAGGATCTTTCCAGCTCCCTTGGCTACCAGATAGTTGGCTGGTGAAATTGCTCACATCACCATCACAATATATTGAAATAGCAACATTGGCAACAGAGTCTAGAAGAGCCAAGGGAGTAGATTTGATCTCTAAATCTGGAAAAGCAAATCTGAAAGAAATTGAGCCCTGAGCCAGAGCCAGCCACCTTGAATTCCCTGATAAACCACTATCTTTCTTAGGTCTGCCTTCTGGGGGCACCTTTGCTTTAGGGCAAGCTAAATAACACCCTGATTTCTTTTCAGAATCATGAACATGTATCATAAATGGTAGGCGGTCAAAGAACGACAGGCCCTTGCCCATTAGCCTCTCCTTACTCCCCTTTCACCTGGTGTCAGTTTAAGTCTATGCTTTGATCAATTTTGCTTTTTTGTAAGGATTTTTTCTAGGGGGGTATGAAAAGACCTTAGAGATAAAAGGAGAATTATTTGCAAAAATAAAACAACTTTCAACAGCAAATTACCTATCCTCAACCCTAATTAAAGGAAAGCTCCCAGAATAAGGAAATGTGTATAAGCTTCAGGGCCTAAGAAAGGTACACTGGGAACCCACAGCACCCCCTCCCCGACCAGCACACATACACACAAGAACACACCCACATGGTATAGTCAACCACATGACATCTTATGTTTTGATACCCATAAGATCTGGTGAAAATGCCCTTCAAGCAAAACCTTGCCTGGGAGGAGATGTTGCAAAGGGCCAGTATGCACCCTGCAGTGTGGGTGCGGCCAAGGAGGAGTGCGGTGAAGCCTGTTCGCTCCCCACTCCCCCTTGCTGTGATCTATGGAAGGACCACTTCTGGCTATCTCCTTCCACTGCCTCCCCTGCCCTCCCTGACACACACATCCTTCTTCTTCCCATCTCACAGTGGCCTTTTCCTCCCCCATAAAAAGGGGAATCAAAGCTGAGGCTTTCCAGCAGCCTAGACACACGCTCGAGCTGTGGGTAGCGTCACACTGAGGCAATGGGTAGACTTGCATTTCAAATCCTTCTCTCTTTTGATTGACAGAACTGGCCTACGATCTGGATGTGGATGATGCTCCTGGAAGCAAGCAGCAGGTGATTCCGAAGGACAACGAAATAAGCCCCTCTCACAACCTGGGGAATGCTCATTACCCACTGAAGCTTCTCACCAGCATGGCCATCTCAGTGGTGTGCTTCTTCTTCCTGGTGCACTGACTGCCTGTGCCCAGCATATGTGCTGCCCTACGGCAACCTGTGGTCTTCCTCAATAAAGGGAACCACTTTATTTTTTTCTATTTTTTTTTATCCTGTATGCCTCCTCCAGCCATTAAGTAGAGGACTAACCTTGTGTTATGTTTTTGAAAATCAGATGGTATGTTTTGGAGGAAGGTAAATTTTAGTGGTAGTATATAGATTGTCCTTTTGCAAAGAAAAAAAAAAAAAAAAACATCAAGTTGTGCCAAATTATTTTCCTATGTTTGGCCGCTAGAACATGGTTACCATGTCTTTCGGTCTCACTCTCTCCCTTTCTTTCTCTCTTTCTCTTTGCATGGATTTCTTTGGAAAAAAAATAAATTGCTCAAATAAAAATGTATTGGCTCTTTTTTGCAAACCATCATCTACGATGACTGTGCAATGCCTTTTTTCCTTCTCACTAAACTACCTATCCAATATATTCTCATCAAGCTCCAACAGGGTCCTTGAAACCCACCTCCCTGTCTTCCTTCTGGGTGGAAATCAATTCTGACTCCAGGCACCAATTAGAGCCACTCCCTCCAAATCCACAATCTCCATTTCCAAACCTTGGGTTGGAATATCTTGTCCATGAAACCAAAGGTATCTCAAAAGAGTTCCCTGGTCCAGTCTTTCTTTACAACTTTTACTTTGCTAAAAATGCTTTGCCCAAATAGGAATCCTCTGTGTAAATCAGGTATAGTAGCTCCATTTATCTTTTCCCTTCTCCCAACTCAAGATAGGTGAGCCCAAACATTGCAAAGAAATCACTCCCCAGCTTCTTTGCTGCTGTCTCAGACTTGCTGAGTTGCCTGTCTCCACAGGGGCTGCCGCATGGCATGAGCAGCCATTGCTCTGGGTCAGGTTGCAGAAGTTATCATCAGCAAACCCATGATTTATAGAAAACAACTCTCACTCTTGCCCTCAGGTGAGCTTCCTCAACATTCATTTATTTAACCAGTAGGTTTTGTGTACCTGTTGGGTTTCAGGTACTATACCAGATGCTGGAGACAGTGGAAAACAAAACAATTGAGCCCTGCTCTCATGGAACTGAAAAAGTCTGACACCAGTACTAATTACCACACTGGCTTTTCATCAACCACGGGCCCAACTCAAAATCTGTTTTTTGCCGGGTGCAGAGGCTCACGCCTGTAATCCCAGCACTTTTTGGGAGGCTAAGGTGGGAAGATCATTTGAAGTCAGGAATTTCAGACTAGCCTGGCCAACATGGCAAAACCCTGTCTCTACTAAAAATACAAAAATTAGCCAGGCGTGGTGGCAGGCACCTGTAATCTCAGCTACTCAGGAGGCTGAGGCAGAAGAATTGCTTGAACCTGGGAGGCAGAGGTTGCAGTGAGCCAAGATGATGCCATTGCACTCTAGACTGGATGACAGAGCAAGACTCTGTCTCCAAAAAAAAAATCTTTTTTTGTTTGTTTTTTATACATACAACATTGTAATGATAATGGCATTTATGTTACTTACATTGATACTCAGACATTCTGCTGCTGAGAGATCCCAGGAATAACCGCCCTCCATTTTTGTAATGTGTATAATGCTTAGCACATTGCCCTGTTGCCAGGTCAGGTAAATACATTGTTTCTTTCTAAAGGGTGAAAACTCAACTCCCACCTGATACGTATGAGAAAAAGAGGTTGAGATGCATGGAAGGGGTGTGAGCAAAGGTCAAGGAATGGACAGGGAAGTCCCCTTTGATTCTATGAGGTGGTCCCAGTCAGGATCTCCGATTTCGGTCCCATGGCAGGAGGTCACCATGCAGGAAGCAGAAGGTGTAATTTCTCACAACTTATTATACCCCCTCTCGTGCTGTCACCAACTCCTGCAGAGCACAATTTTCCAATATCCATCTTCGTCCTTTGCAGAAATGCTCACAAACGCAAATTGGAAATGTTTGGTTTAGCATTTCCTTTGGTTGGTTTTAGCGAAGATAAGACTCCAATCAGTTGTACGTGTTAATATGATCTAATTTGTAATGGTGGGTAAGACTTGAAGGGGAAAGAAGCCAGTTGTCTTTGTTTTTAAACCATCATTCTTCGTGTATTTGAATGGAGTTGTTTATAAGAGCCTTTGGGCTTTGGTTTATGAAACCTACACATTGCAAAGGTTTGCTGCTTGGACTCAGAGTCTAATACAGCAACACCAGGCAAGAAAAAGGATTTAAAGAAGTCCAGTTATCATCTAATAACTGTCCCTGTCATTCCATGGAAATGTTGTTATTTGATGTGGCAAAAAATAATTTGTGGCTCAGAGACCAAGCTTTGCTCTTGCAAGCAGGAGAGGACTGTCTCAAAGTCCATTTCTCCTCTCTGGGAGGTGAAGGAGATTGTCAGTTTTCGCACACCCTTCTCATCTGCTTCCTCTCCCTAGACCTCAGTTTCCCTATTGTCAAATGGAGGATGAGGACAAAATTTCTAACCTCTTTTTGTTACTCAGATTGTGTGGCACCATTGGACCCAAAAGGCAGTAAATGCTGGTCCCTCTGCCCAGCTGGTGGCATGAATGTGCTGTCCCTCCAAGGCCTCTCAGAACTTTTCCAGCGTAAGGTCGTATTTGACATGCTTCAGGCTCCAGAACATGACCTCAGGCAGCCAGTGTTTCTGCTGTCCTGGTACTCTGTCTGCAGCTATGGGCCATCCAGCCTGAGTGAGGACAGGAAGACAACTCCCCTGTCACATCCATGACCAGCTGGCTTCAACTACGTGGCTGAGATTAAACTGGATAACCATACACATGTATAAAACATCATGGCAAATCTACCATATCCTATTGGCACTATGTATCAAAGACTGTCTCTTTTAGCTTATTGCCCCTGCCTTTTCCTATCCCTCTATGTATTTTTTAATTGCTCTAGTTTGGAATTGAGATTCATACGTAGTTAGTGGCTTTTCATCTTTGACATGCTGATTCTACCATTTTTATTTATTTATTTTTCTTTTTAATAGAGACGGGGTTTCAGCATGTTGGCCAGGATGGTCTTGAGCTCCTGACCTCGTAGTCCACCCACCTCAGCCTCCCAAAGTGCTGGGATTACAGGTGTGAGCCACTGCGCCCGGCTCTGTTCTACCCTTTTATTTATTTTTTTTTAGACAGAGTCTCCCTCAGTTACCCAGGCTAGAGTACAGTGGCACAATCTCGGTTCACTGCAGCCTCCACCTCCTGGGTTCCAGTGACTCTCATGCCTTAGCCTCCTGAATAGCTGGGACTACAGGCACGCATCATCATGCCTGGCCAATTTTTCTATTTTTTGTAAAGAGGGGATTTCACCATATTGCCTAGGCTGGTCTCGAACTCCTGACCTCAAGTGATCCACCTGCCTTGGCCTTTCAAAGTGCTGGGATTACAGGTGTGAGCCACCATACCTGGCCTGATTCTAGCCTTTGATTTAAAGTTTCTAGACTTGAATTATGTTGAGTATTTGTTCTTAGAAGAGGCCTGGGAGCTGGGAAGTTGCCCCATTGTGTTGGAAGGCCTCTTCCTCATCGGATGCATGTGTGAACTTCCACAAACTCAACTCTGGTACTTAAATAAGGTTAATTCCTAAAATAACAGATACTGAGTCCATAGGCTAGAAGGCACCTGATAGTTCATCCCACAATGTTTGCTTGATTACCTCCTAAGGCAGGGCTCTCACTAGGTCACAAAGTAGCCTGTTTGGTTGTTAGATACCTCAAATTTTTAGCAAATCTGTTCCTTAAAGGAAAAGCATTAATTCAAAAGAAATACAGATAATAAAAAAGCTAACAACACATCATTATGTAAAGTTTAGAAAATGATGTTTGCCCCATAATTCTATACCACATAGAAATCCACTATTAAATATTTATATTTTTCCAGTCTTTTACCCCCCTCTGTATATGTATATTCACACACATGAAATTGTATTGAACATACAATTCTATAATATGAATCAGTCTCTATTAGGGTGAGCCTAAATCTGCCGTCCTATTATTTCCTCCTGTGGTTCTGGCTCTCCCATAAAGAGCATCCTGAGATTCAGATGGCCGTGCTCACTTGGACAGCATATATACTAAAATTGAACGATACAGAGATTAACATGGCCCCTGCACATGAATGACATGCAAATTTGTGAAGCGTTCCATATTTTTAGCAACATTGATGGAACTGGAGGCCATTCTTTATATAAAACAACTCAGAAACAGAAAGTTAAATACTGCATGTCCTCACTTATAAGAAGTGGGAGCTAAATAACAAGTAAACGTGAACATAGAGAGTGGAATAATACACACTGGAGACTGCGAAAGGTGAGAGGATGGGAGGGAGTAAGGGGTGAGAAATTATTTATGGGTACAATGTATACTATTTGGGTGATGGTTACACTGAAAGCCCAGACTTCACTACACAATACATCCATGAATCAAAACTGCACTTGTACCTCTTACATTTATACAAAGAAAAAAAGAGACTAAGATGGCACTAGTTCTCACACAGCTCCCTTTTCGCAATAACTTTCAGTCACTGACACTTGCCTCCTCTGGGTTGCCGGCTTTTCCAAACACATCAGTGTTGACAAGCTCCTTCATGAGCCGGGCTCCAGTGGGCCAGTGGTCCTCTCATCCTGTTGGGCCCGTAGCCGAGCCTATGGCAGGGAGAGCCTGAACAGAGTAGCCAATGGGTGTCTCTGTTCCCGCAGAGGCCTGGGACATCTGCCAGAGCAGCCCTAGGATGCTGATGCCTGCTGAGCAGCCACATCACACTCGTTAGTGTGTGATCATTCCATGTTCTGGCTAACTGCAACCCTGACAGCTTTTTGCAAGAATGGCTGCCCAGCCAGATCTCTTCCATCCCATAATTGCACAATCAGTTTTATAAATACATTCCAAGGGCTTTTGATTTTCCTTGTCTATAGATTGAGCCAGATGCCATATACGTGTGTGTGTGTGTGTGTGTGTGTGTGTGTGTGTGTGTGTGTGTACTGGGGTGGAGAAATATTTTTTTCTTGCCAAGGCCACAGCATTTTTGAAAGTCCTCTATTGGAATCGCTGTTGAGCCAGTTTATGTGCTATACAACAAAATCAGCCTCATTTCTTTATAGTCACACCTTGTTTGGAACCAAAAATAATATTATTCAGTTTGATCACCCACCTCATTCACTGCACTTGCTGCCAAGTAGCTCTTAGCTGTTTCCAAAAATCAAATCTGCCTTCAAGAAATGAAGCCCTTTCCCTCCACCACCCCAGGAAGATTCCAAAGAAAAGTTCCAGAAAAGTTGAGGACACTGTCCCTGATACAATGATTCCCCTCTAAGGGGCCTCTTGGAAAGTCACAGTACTAGTTTGGATGTAGAACGTCTTCCAGGTTTGCCAAGGAACCAACCAAATAAGCTCATAGCATTTTATTCACCTTTATATATTTAGAAATTAATGTATTGACTTTGAAAGAGTCACATTTTAAAAAATAGAAAAATAGAGCTTAGGGCCAGGTGCGGTGGCTCATGCCTGTAATCCCAGCACTTTGGGGGAAAAAGGCGGGCAGATCACCTGAGGTCAGGAGTTTGAGACCAGCCTGGTCAACATGGAAAAACCACATCTCTGCTAAAAATACAAACATTAGCTGGGCTTGGTGGCACATACCTGTAATCCCAGCACTTTGGGAGGCCGAGGCAGGCGGATCACTTGAGGCCAGGAGTTCTAGACCTGGTTGGGCAACATGGTGGAAACTCCATCTCTACAAAAACTACAAAAATTAGCTGGGCATGGTGGTGCACACCTGTAATCCCAGCTACTTGGGAGGCTGAGGCAGGAGAATTGCTTGAACCCAGAAAGTGGAGGTTGTAGTGAGCCAAGATTGCACCACTATACTTCAGGCTGGGCAACAGAATGACTCCGTCTCAAAAAACAACCAAACAAAGACAAAGGGAGAAGAGTGTTTTAGGCAGAACAATATGACACAGGTCCATAGCGGGCCACGCACAAGGCAGGTTACTGCTGGACACTGGGGGAGACGGGAGAGGTACAACGTGAGGCACACCATGGAGTATCATGCGGCAGTGAAAAGCAATGGACCATATGTACCCCAAGCAGCATGGATGGATCTTAAACCCTAGTATGGGTAAAAAAGAAAAAAAAAGGCAAGAAACTGCATGGGCTATATAGCGTCTCACCATTTGAATTAATTAAAATATAAGCATAGGCCAGGTGCCATGGCTCACGCCTGTAATACCAGCACTTTGGGAGGCCGAAGCAGGTGGATCACTTGAGGTCAGGAGTTGGAGACCAGCCTGGCCAACATAGTGAAACCCTGTCTCTACTAAAAGTATAAAAATTAGCTGGGTGTAGTGGTGTGCACCTGTAGTCCCAGCTACTCTGGAGGCTGAGGCAGGAGAAGCACTTGAACCTGGGAAGCAGAGGTTGCAGTGAGCTAAGATTGCATCACTGCACTCCATCCTGGGTGTCAGAGTGAGACTGCCTTAAAAATACATCTATGTATGTGTGTGTGCACACAGAAGACAATGTATATTTTACAAAAATACAAACATACTAAAAGGTATATATTTACAGCATTAGAATGGGTACCTTTGCAGGGAGGGAAATGGCAGGGGGCTTTAGGAATAAAATGGAATAAATGAATGAATGAAACAAACCAAGCCTTATGTGGACCAACTGTGATACCATACCATGAACCAAGAAGTACCTTTCATTAAATCCTTTGCATCTGAGGTCACAAACAAAACCAAAAGCAAAGAAGGGAAAGGGGGAAAGTCAGGGGTGGGGAAGGAGGAGAAGGCATAGGATTCCAGGAGAAACGTCTTGTCTGCACAGCCTGGTACATAGTAGGTGTTCAATAGATATTTGAGGTGATAAACATTGAGGGAATGAACAAACAAGCATTCAAAACGTTCTACCTCAGGCCACCTGAAACTACTGGCTAAACAAATGTACCTTCAGTTATGTGGCATACGTGCCACCTAGTTATACACCGACCTTAGAGTCACTCAATTGCAGCTTCAGTCTGGAATGACGTATTTAAGAGCTACTTTGGATTTGATATCACAGCTTTCTTTGTGGGTGAAAGTCCCCAGCTGACAGCACCATTAGGCAATGGTATTGTTACATTTATTTTGCTTTGGTAGAGTCTTCAACTAACAATAGATATAGCGACCCCAACCCCCTCATTTTACACATGTAGAAATTGAGGCTCAGAGAGGTTAAGAGACTTGCTTAAAGTCACACATCACAGTGAGTGCAAGTCAGGACTGAGCCAACCAGAGGCTTTTCAATCACACTACACATACCTGGTCACTTGGAAGGAGCAGAATTAACAAATGGTTGTATTGGTGAATGAGAGTAAAAGCTGTTTTCTGAAATCTGTGCCCATGCAGACGGAGTTATACTGATCTTCATTTTGATCCTAGTGGCAGTGTAAAAAAAAAAAAAATTCCCTTATCTAACCAAACACATTGCCTTCCAAATTAATGTGTTCAAGCCAGGGCCTGCTTCGAGACGTTTAATGTTGCCCTTACAAATTAGAACCTGGGGTGTGGGAATTCCATCAACCTCACGAAGACTTCCTGTCACAACAGAGGCATTGTTCTCCTTGCCCATACTATTCGGTTTCGTGCCTTTTCTGTAAGATGTTAGGTATTTATTTTGTTTTGTTGGTGCTTTTGTAATCAGTCTAGACATGGACCTACACTGAACCATCCAGGAGGCAGATAAAACTCCCACAGTGGAATTAGGTAACCCCTCTGTGCTGTTCTCTCACGGAAGGCTGAGCGGCCGCCCTTCCTCACCCAGCCCCCACACCTAAATGTTCATGAACACGACCACAGAATAGACTGAATTCGCTAATGGAAGAGGTAAGAAACATTATATCTCTGAAAATACTCCCCATCCCATAGTAATCTTAGTTTGGTACTTGGGATGAATTTGTTGCCCACATTTTTGTCTTAGCCAGGGCGCTAAGCGCGGCCTATTTGGAAATGAAAAAGAGCTTTTTGCATGGGTCCTAGAGACTGCTTACTTACAGGTTTCTACAATCAAGAACGTGTAGATTTTCCTTTACCCTGAACGAGCAAAGGCATAGCATGACAAAAAGCATGGGGAGAGAGCAGGGCATAGATTTCTTGAATTCAATTGTAGTGCGTTTTCTGTGCTATCTTGATGCAAATTGGATTTTTTGTTTTTTTAGAGACAGGGTCTCACTCTGTTGCTCTGGCTGGGGTGCAGTGGTGCAATCACGGTTCACTGCAGCCTTGACTTCCCAGACTCAGGGATCCTCCAACCTCAGCCTCCCAAGCAGCTGGAACTATAGACACATGCCACCATACCTGGCTAATTTTTTATTTTTTGTAGAGATGGCATCTCATGTTGCCCAGGCTGGTCTCAATCTCCTGGCCTCGAGTAATCCTCCTGCTTTGGCCTCCCAAAGTGCTGAAGTTTTGAATTTGTTTACTATCACAGAATAAATAGAGGCATGACTTGTGTTTCACAGTTACCATGGCTAATTACATTTGCTTTTACTATTACAATACATTGCCAATAGTAACAATGTTTTGCCCTTCTGGAAAATCTGAAAAGGTGTGTCCCATCCTCAGAGCTTTCCAGACACCATCCATACATGTGACAAGAGAAGCTTCTAGAGGATAGGGAATTCCAAATAAGAACGTGTGCCTTAGGCTTGCAGTCAATGGGACCATTCAGCCTGGCACCTCACACAGCACTCATCTCTATCCCTTACACTTGGTCACACCACAGAAGATGTTTATGGAAGGAACATCAATTCGAGTGTCCAAAGCCCTGGCAGATGGGGTGGAAACTACTCACTTTCTCTCAGACAACCAGGACCACAGACTTTCACATCTACACAGAAACGAGGCCACCAAGCACTGGTGGAATTACAGGCATAAGCCTGTATGTGAAATCTCAAATGTGAAATGTAATTGTATCCCTCAACTCTGACCTGCTTCAATTGCTACTGATGGAGCATTCATTAGTAACCTGGGGCTCATTTCACTTAGAATAAAATCATATTGGCCATTTCGTGGACGCCGGGTGAGCTTGAGCATCGCTGTGTGTTGGGCCGGAGGAAAGCGGGAAGACACATCGGAGCATGTGGATTTGAGCCTCTGCATTTTTTTACCCTAGATCTCGAAATGCATCGTGATTCCTGTCCATTGGACTGTAAGGTTTATGTAGGCAATCTTGGAAACAATGGCAACAAGACCGAATTGGAACGGGCTTTTGGCTACTATGGACCACTCCGAAGTGTGTGGGTTGCTAGAAACCCTC
>CAUYLG010044459.1:0-62892 GCA_963573385.1 Cacajao melanocephalus | reverse complement strand
TGAACTTGCAGCGGGATTTTTTTGTATTTATCGTTAATCCACAAAGCATGTAACTTGTGCCTTTTTTTTTTTTTTTTTTTGAGATGGAGTCTGGCTCTGTTGCCCAGGCTGGAGTGCAGTGGTGGGATCTTAGTCCACTGCAATCTCTGCCTCCTGGGTTCAAGCAGTTCTCCCATCTCAGCCTCCTGAGTAGCTGGGACTACAGGCATGTGTCACTGTGCCCAGCTAATTTTTGTATTTTTGGTAGACTTTTCACTGTGTTGGCCAGGCTGGTTTTGAACTCTTGATCTCAAGTGATCCATCCACCTTGGCCTCCCAAAGAGCTTGGATTACAGGCATGAGCCACCACACCCGGCCTAATATGTGTCTCTTGAAGTGCAGTTATGTGCTCCACGAGGAAGGAAACAATATGTAACAATGCATTGCTATTTGCTGCTTCTTTGCACACCATTGCAGCCTTGCAACTGTTTCTGCACTAGAGGGTGCCAGTAAGGGGCTCTGTGGCCTTTCTGTTCTATTGCTTTCTAGCTTCAAACGAGCTTCTAGGTTCACCACCTTGAATGAGTAGAAAGAAGAAGGACCAGGGGTTCGGAAGTCTTGGTTCTTATTCAGTATTCCTTTAATAGTCTTGGTGCCTTGGAGAGAATTTCATGCCGTGGGTCTGTTTCTTCATCTCTAATGCGAGTGTGTTGGCTTAGGTGTTCTTCAGTGCTCCTCAAAGTAGAGTTTGGAAGTTGTCCTCACAGATGGAATGCTGTTAGCCAAACCTACAGTCGACGAAGGCATATGGATACAGTGAAATCAAATACCTTCCTTGCCTATATTTCTCTTAATCCTTTGTTAGTTTATAAGAAACACTGGTACTCTCCTAGTTGGTCTTAACTCTTGGGATTCGGGAAGATGCCTTCTTGACCCTGCCCATGGCATCATGGCCTGGAGCTGAGCATCTCATGCTGTCCCAACTCACTTGTACCCACCCCAACAGGATACAGAATAAGGGTCATTTCCTTATTCTCTTTGTGCTACCTCCTTGTTTGGTCACATCTGCGAAACATCCTTTTGTGGAACTTTTATTTTGGTTCCTAGGAGACTCCCCACACCATAACATTGACAAAAACCTTCTTTTCTGAAACTAGAATCTGGTGGCCAGTGATTTATTTCTGGAAAAATTTTCTTCTGAAAATAAAGAAGTATAAATAAAAAGAAAACTCTGCTAGTAAGTCCACTATCCAGAAACCATCTGTCAACATTTTGCCTCATTTTATTGTAGTATTTTCATTCACATTGATGAGACATATTGTAAATACAATTTGTATCCTGCATTTTTCTTTTAATGCCGTATGATGAGCATCTCCTTAGCCAATAGAATAGAATTGGCATGCCTGTGCACTGTTTTCATACAAGAGGTGAATCATAACAGTCATTTCCTTAATGTTGGATATTAAATTTGTTGCCAATTTCTCAATGGGCATAAATAATCCCACGATTGAACACTTCACACACATAGTGGCTCCTTAGGGCTGAAATCCCCTGTCCTGGTATTAATGCATGCTTGATGGATTTGAAAGAGTAAGGCAGCTAGACCTAGGAGGGAGAAGAAAAGGAACGGATATGTAAGAGTTTCTGTTTTCTTCTAAGCACTGAGAGCAGGGTACCTGGTCCTTTATGTTAACCCTCAGAACAATCACTGGAGCTAGCTTTTCCAGATGGGAATTGGAGGCTTGGAGAGATTCAGGGGTTTGATTCTCAAGTTACACAGCCGGTGGAAGCTGCTTCAGGATTCGATCCTGGGTACATTAAGCTGCATAATTGGCTTCTCCCTTGCTGCCATGCTGCTTGGAGGCAGAAAGAACAGAATCTATGGGGTCTAGGACCTGTTGTAGGGAGCTGGTGAGTCCACCACCAAAAAGCGGTGGTCAGGTTGCAGGGGAACGGGTGCTTCTCTGCACAGAGCCCAGCGGAAATGGAGCTGCCCCGGGGGCAGTGGAGGCAGTGAGTGTCCCAGCCGTGGGTCCTGGAGAGATCCGATCCCCTGGGGCTCAGGGCCGTCAGCCAAGGTTTGCAGCCTGCTCTGCTGGAGACAGAGTCCAGGTCTCTGCCTCATCAGCTCCTGCTCTTGTCCACACTTTGCTTTACCACTCCTAATAAATCTGAATCAGATTTTCTTGACATTATACTCATAAATTTGAAGTGGAGTTCTTACCAGGCCTGTCAGTAAGACGGAGAAGGGAGAGTGAGGAGAGGTGAATTCTAGGAATTTGGGCTATTTTTAAACACAGACTCGTTATTCTAAGGCTTGCAGGTCACTAGTACCAGAGAAGAATTCTGCAGGTGTGATAGCTGGTGTTAAAGCAATTAGGCTCAAAATGACGACTAAGGTGTGTGTGTGTGTGTGTGTGTGTGTGTGTGTGTGTGTGTGTGGCGCCACTCCTCCTTCTTCTCCTTACATTGTTGGGGAGCTTGCTTGGGAATGCCTTGTGCAGGGCCAGCTGTGTCAGTGGGAGAAGGGGTGATCTTAGAAGGGAGTACTAGCCCTCTCTGGGGGTAGCTGGTGACCCCTAATCCCCTGTCGTCCCGCTGCATGCATAGGTGTCTCTTCAGACGTGTTGCCTCTCCCCTGTGACTTCAACCTTCTCTTCTGTAAAATGTAGGCTGGGATTAGAACCTTTGTAAGCTCCTCTTCAGCTATGGGAAGCGTCCTGTGATTGAGACTGCAGGTGCCTCTCAGCGTGCTATTTTATGATCAAGTTGCTTCCCTGCCTTCCCCCTCTGACCCCAGTTGTGCCTGACATTCTAGTCCACAGTTCCAGGCAGCACTGCTTGTGGACATGGAGTCTCTGGGAGGGATGGGAGAGAGCTTTGTCCAGCTCCTGGTCCTTCCTTGTCTTCATCATTCTTCATTATCAGGACCCACCCCCACTCGCAGTTTCACTTCCCAGCGCCTCCCACTTTACCCCATTACAGCCTCATTGCATTTCCACAACCCCCCCGCCGAGGCTCATGACTCTAGGATGTGCCCTGACCGTTCCCTCCCCTGGAATGGCCTGCTCGCCAAAACCCTCATCTCATTTGTAAGGAGAAACTCTGTACATGGGACCTCAATCATTTTTTCCTACAGACATCTGTCCAGCTAGAATAAGGCAGGGTCTGTGGAATGCTCTGAGGTGGGGGCTAAGCTCAGACCATGACCCCTACCCTCTGGTTTCACATCCTGGCTGCCCTGCTTGTTGGCTGGGTAGCCTTGGGCAGCATTTGTAGCCCATCTCCCCAGTCTGTACAATGGAAATAGTAACAGTCCTCAGCTCAAGGGGTTGTTCTGAGGATTCAATGAGTTAAAGCAGGTCAGGTTCTTGGAGCAGCATCTGGCACACAAAAAGAAACAGATAGTTATAAGGTTCATTGGGCTGAGCATGGTGGCCGGCACAAACTCAATGCTCTGTGTGTCTTTGCTGGATGGACTCATTTATAATAAAGCAATGGAAAAGCTATGAAGGTTGCACTGATGAGGGAGTCTGAGAAAAGAAATATGAGGACACCGAATGCCCTCCCTGGAAAGAAGGTGCAGATGATGAGAAAGGTCGTGGGGTACTTGTGTGTGTGTTTAGTTGATGGGGAAGACAGGCAGAGTTAAAAGTAGACATTTGTTTTTATTTTATTTTTTAAATAGACACAGTGTCTCCCTCTGTCGCCCCCCAGGCTGGAGTACAGTGGTGCCATCATAGCTCACTGCAGCCTCAGACTCCTGGGCTCAAGCCATTCTCCTGCCTCACCCCCCTCAGCTGCTGGGACTATAGATATGTGCCACCACGCCTGGATAACTTTGCATTTTTTGTGGATTTAGGGTCTCACTGTATTGTTTAGGTAGGTCTCAAACTCCTAGCCTCAAGTGATCCTCCCACATGGCCCTCCCAAAGTGCTGGAATTACAGGCATGTGTCACCACATCCAGCCCAGACTTTTCTTATCAGTCTCTTCTTTCCCTAAGGCAACCCCTTTTCTTATAGACCAAAGCAGTCTTCACCTAACACACCCACCCCTTACCCGTGCCCCTCACACACATTTCCATTTACACCATTTGTAGGTATAGAAGACAAAAACCTAAGAATGGAGTTGGGGGCATATAGTGTTTTGTTTTTCAAAGAGGAAAATTGTAAAGGAAACCTGTAATTGGGAAAGTTTTATTTCTTGCTCTCAGCAGTGTAGAGATGTGCTCTAGTCCTTCTCACTTAACTTCTGTTGCGTCCAAAGAAGGTAAGAAAAAAAAGCAGAGCTTATAGAAAAGCAACTCAAAGCTTTTCCTCAAATTATCTGGGAGCAGTCACAAAATATTGTCAGCGGTGGCAGAAATTACTGACGAAGGAGGAGAGGGCCTCCTGGAGCTTTTGACACAGCTGACATGCAGCTGAGGGGATTCACTGTTCCACCCACCCCCAGGAGCACCTCTTAGTAGAAAGTAAAAAAGTACAGTAAGTTACAGTGGAATATTTTAGTCAATTTCTATGAGAAAGATTATTGATCTGAGAAGTTGGTAACAGATAATGATTATTGAAGAAAAACATTTCATTTTCTAAGCTTTGCTGCCTTGAAAAGCCCTCTCTCCATTTATATCTATATGAGTCTGTAGTGTAGAACTCCAGAACCTTGTCATGAAAGGCATTTGAGAGAGGATCTATTTAAATCCCTTTTTATATAAACAGTGAAATGGAGGCCCAAGAAGAGGTGGCTTGCCCAAGGACTCAGGCCAGCGTAAGTTGCAAGCTGTTCATTTGATTCAACTGCAAGCGCTCGGGCCTCATCGCACTATGATGGTATTCACCAAAGAGGAAGGATCGCGCTCTCATATTTGTAGCCTCTGTCCTGAAAGAGCCTTCTCTTCCTCCTTTTATTTCACCTCTGGCCTGCTGCAGCCTTCATAGTAGGTAGCTTTCCTGATTTCTTCTAGTTCAGCCTTGAAATTTAACACCCTCAAATTTTTTTTTTTTTAAGATAGAGTCTCACTCTGTCACCTAGACTGGAGTACAGTGGCATGATCACAGTTCACTGCAGCCTCAACCTCCCAGGTTCAAGTAATCCTCCCACCTCAGCCTCCCAAGTAGCTGGGACCACAGGCATTGCCACCATACCTGGCTAATTTTTACGCTTTTTTTTTTTTTTTCATAGAGATAGGGTTTCATCATGCTGCCTTCATCATGCTGCCTAGGCTGGTCCAGAACTTCTGGGTTCAAGTGATCCACCTGCTTCAGACTCCCAAAGCACTGGAATTATAGATGTGAGCCACCGTGCCCAGCCAACACCCCAAATTTAACAACTCACAAATGGATTTTTCCTATCTCCTGCCTCTTACCAGCATACACTGATAAGTAAAGGCAAAAATGATGTCATCTATACATCCTGTGTGATCATGAATCATTGAGGCTTTTTGCAATGTTGGCCTAGCCTCAGTCCCGCTGGCTGCAGAGCCTTCTCAGACAATGCTGTTCATACAAGGAGGCCCCACCATAGATGGGCAAATGTCACACAGGGGTTGAGCTCATCTCTCTTTGAATGGTCTTGGCTAAGATGTGACTTCTCATGCTGGAAGTGTGTTTTCTGTGTATCCCTATCTTCTCTTCCCCCTTCCACATGTTTTTGCTGTCCCACTGCTGTCTTTTTCCTGGGCTAAAATTTAGGGGGGGGGGCGGTCATTATGAGCATTGGAATTCAATTTTTATTTGCATTCTGGCTCTATTGTTAATTAGTTCCATAACTCAGACAAGTTGCTGAGGTCCTGAGTTAGTTTCCTCATCTGGAAAATGGGTATGTTTTTCTCTTCCATAGCTGTTCTACTGATTAAATGGAGTAAGAAACTAATATGTAGAGAGTAGACATTCAATGCATATTAGTTTCGTAAGCTTCTGAGGCACGTGAGTGTGGAAATAACACACAGGTTACTTCCAACTCTGATCATGGACTCTGGTTCCCAGATTTGGTTCTCAGAGCAGATGTGACCTTGTGGGGACCAGGCATGAGGACAGACATCTTGCAGAACCCCCCTCTGCCCTTCCTCTGGCAAAGAATCTTGCTGCTGGTCTGCCACTTACCCTGCATTTTGAGAAGCTAGAACTCCACAGACCCAAGTCCAAGTCCTCCGATGCTGCATGGGGGGTGTCAAATCCAAAGGATGCAGCTGAGTGCCATCCCAAGGAGATGGGCCTGGAGTCAGGCTGGGGGAACTGGCTTAGCTGAGGCTGCCTCTAAAGACAATATAGCAACTCAAAATGAGAGGGTCTGAAGCTCAGGCTTGATGCAGATTGGTGGCGATTTCTCCAGGGTTTAGTTCTTAGGAGCCCCCTGGCAGGATGACAGTGGGCAACCACATTGCATGATGGGCCCTTTGCAGGGAAGACTTTAGCTATCAGTTAGAGGTTGGGGAACCATGGCCAGGGGCTGGCAGGACTTTCAGGGGCCCAGCCAAGAGGACTACAGTTTCTAGTGGGTCCCAGCTACTGCAGGTAAGTGAAACACCAAACAGGATCTAAGCTTCATGATAGGGCACACCAAGGCTTAGTGGGAACTTACAGGTTTGCTGAGTTTGGGTCTGCAGCTGCAGAATTCACTCCAGGCCCCACCCTGATTGGCATGGGCTGGGCTGAGGCCACAGGTGTAGGGCTCTTTAGCTAAAGCTGAGTGAGGTAGGGAGCCCCAGCCTCTCCCCTGCTTAGCATCCGCTCCCCTGCACCCTGCCTCAGTAGCCACAGATGCAGGGGCACCTGCTTCGAGAACCACTGAGCACTGCAGTGTGTCCACCTTGAAGACACAGGCCCTGGGCTGGCTCAGCATTCAGCCTGCCACCTGGCTGAGAGCGTCATCCAGATGAAGGAGGCATGCAGAGGTGTGGGACAGCTGGGTCCCCGCCTCCTCCCTCCTGACCAGCTCTTCCCACCCCCTTTCTTTCCTTTCTTCCTTCTGTGATGTCACCTCTCGCCACTGCCCTCACACCCCCATCCCCTCGGCTTCCTGACTGCAGGGCCACTGCTGTGAGTGGTAGGTACTGATTAAGATGGATGGATTGGTGAGAGGCATTCAATGTGCCTTGAATAAAAAGCACCCCAGCCTTGCCTGGGCGCGAGAGCTACCAGCCAAAAAGTGACGTCACTCAGAAGATTACTTTACTACTGGAGCTTGTCCTTAAAATAGTAAGAGCCCTCCGTGTTCCATTCTGGTTGCTATTTATATAAATGTAGATACACACATATATACATTTTTAAAAATAATCTTGCCTCTCTTTCCCACCTCCTACTTCTCTTTCTCCGTGCTATTTGCTAGAGACCAGACACCCATTTTTAAAAGACATGTAAAGAATCCACAGTCATTGGGAAAGGTGACATTCTATGACCTTTGGGGGTGGCTTGCCACCTCAGGTCAGCATGGGGATTGGTTAGCACCATTTGGAAACTTCGTGAGATCATGAAGATATACATTTGGTGGTGTTTTCCCAGGGGCTGTGGACGTGCCTCAAGGACCATCCCTTCTTCCTGTCTCCTGCGTCAATCGCACCATCACGTGTCTCTTGGAGACTTCCTCTCTGGATGCAGAATTGACTTAGTGCACAGTCACTGCTTGGCTAACAGGAGGGAGGAGGTCAGGGAATTTGTTCAAGGTCAATGGTGAGAGGAGGATCTGTTCTAGGTTCTTCCTCTTGATGTCCAATCTAGGTCTTCCTTCATGATAAGAACAAGAGGGATTAGAGTTCCCTTTAACAAGCTGAATCTGTCCTCAAGGTTTGCAGGCTGCTGCTCATTCAAGGTTGAGCCCTGAGTTTCTCACTATCTGAAGGAATAGAGACCTTGTTTAAACGCAGTGCCAGTGAGCTGATGAGAGGAGCACATCTGCCCCTCCACACGGAGAGGGCATCAGGGACCAGTTAGACACAGAGCTCCAGCACAGTCAGAGGGATGGGCTTTTAGATAGATGGAGTCTTTATTCTAATAAGCGGCCACTAAAATCTGTTGGTCTGTGGTGTGTGTGTGTGTGTGTGTGTGTGTGTGAGAGAGAGAGAGAGAGAGAGAGAGAGAGAGAGAGAGAGAGTTTATGGTTAATGGGGCTATATAATTTGCCACTATCTATTAATTTGTTGTAAACTCCTTTAAAAACATTTGACGGCTGAACAGCAACAGTCAGGGTGATGATGATATCATCATGCTGCTATTTATAGATCTCCATCCCCTGAATAGTGCAGACCTTGGTATTTAGACTGTGGAGGCCTGTCGGCAGAACTCGGGCCCAGGTCTCTGTTTCCTGCTGTACCATCATCACATGGCTGTCTCATGACATCTGTTGTTGGCCACCTGTTTATAGACAGGAAGCTAGAATGTGGATACAGGATCTAAGTGGGGAATAGAATTATCTGAGTTTATTTTTCTACTTTTTTTTTTTAGTAGGCTTTACCCATTTCTTATATTTGGAAGCAAAAACAGGAAAGAACAGTGTTTGAGCCAATTCCAAACTAGATACATGGTCAATTGTAGAAAGAAAATTGTTCTTTTACTCAGAATGGGGCAAGAAAATTGAGAGGGAATGGGAGAAAAACACTGAAGGAAAATTACCAAATACAGTGATTTTGCAACTTTACCTTTAAATAAATTTAGACTAGAAATCGTGATTCTGGTCTTGTTTGGGTCCAGAGGTTAACCACTGAAGTCCACAGAGAGCCCTGCTTGAACATGGGTCATACTTTACATGGAAGATTCCCTAGAGCATGCTTTTATATTGATTTGAGCTGTTGTTTTGCCTCAAACTAAGACCTATGGCAACCCCAAGGACCCAGAAACGCTAGACTCTTCCTGATCAGGTCTTAACGTCCAAATTAATCTTGAAATAGAACCTATTTCTTTGGATAGCTTCTGAATCATAACTATCCCCGGGCTAGTCAGTCAACCAAGTAAACAAGGAAGAGCTAAGTGGAATCCAAAGTGAAAGAGGCAGTTGCAGCTACAGGAAAGCTTTGAACGCTGAGAACAGGGCTCAGCCACAGTGGATTGTGAACATGGACAGCTCCCCTCAGCGCCCGAGGAGGCTTTTCAGCACCACGGCGAGCACTTTCCAACTCCCGGCTACTGCGGATGTGAAAATAGTAGGAAGAGGTTCCTGGCCTGGCGCGGTAGCTCATGCCTCTAATCCTAATCTAAGCACTTTGGAGGCCAAGGCGGGCGGATCACCTGAGGTCGGGAGTTCAAGACTAGCCTGACCAATATGGTGAAACCCTGTCTTTAAAAAAAAAAAAAAAAGTAAAAAAGAAAAAATACTTTGGGAGGCCAAGGTGGGCAGATCACCTGAGGTCAGGAGTTCGAGACCAGCCTGACCAACATGGCGAAACGCCATCTCTACTAAAAATACAAAAATTAGCTGGACGTGGTGCCGGGCATCTGTAATCCCAGTTACTCAGGAGGCTGAGGCAGGAGAATCGCTTGAAGACGGGAGGTGGAGGTTGCAGTGAGCCGACATCATGCAATTGCACTCCAGCCTGGGTGACAGAGTGAGATTCTGTGTCAAAAAAAAAGGCATTTCTCTTGTATTCCCCTTGTATTCACCGTGTATTATGTGGTGATACACACCTGTAATCCTAGCATTTTGGGAGGCTGAGGCAGGAGTATCGCTTGAGGCCAGGAGTTCGAGACCAGCCTGGGAAGCATTATGAAACCTCGTCTCTACAAAAAAAACTTTTTTTAAAAAAAAATTAGCTGAGCATGGTGGTGTATACCTGTGATCCCAGCTACTCTGGAGGTTGAGGTGGGAGGGTTGCTTGAACCTGAGAAGTTGACTCTACAGTGACCCGTGATTGCACCATTGCATTCCAGCCTGGGTGATAGAGTGAGACCCTGTTTCAGCAACAACAGCAACAACAATAACAACAAACATTCCCCAACAGCTCCACACTCTTAGTATCTTCCAGCCACAGTGAGTTGTGTCCATGGACAGCTCCCACTAGGGCCAGAACACGCTTTTCAGCACCACGGACAGTGTTTTTTCTCCGACTACTGCCAGTCTGGAAATAACAGACATGCTGCTCCCCAGCAGTTCCACAGTCTTAAAATCTCCCAGCCACGATGGGTTGTGACCATGGACAGCTCCCTCCAGAACCAAGTAGGCTTTTCAGCACCATGGCCAGCACCCCAGCCCTGAATTCCCACCTGCAGGTGTAAGAATAACAGTTAAGACATCCACAGCAGCCTCCTTCTCTAAGAGCCCCTGGATAGAGATGCCTTTGTACTAGTTCATTTCTTTGCTGCCACTGCATTGAAATCACATGCAAGTATAAACCTCTACTTATTCAAATGCCTGGCTGTCACAAAACTTTTTGTTTGCTTGTTTTGATATAGTGGGTCTGTCATTTCTACATCCTCTCATATGAGGTGGGCACTGTTGTCTCAGTCAGCATTTACAAGGCGCATCACTGCTGTCTGGGAAATAATGACCACCTATTGCGGATCACACACAGAAGCAGCATCTATGACCTGATTCCCAGTTTGGGATCTGCTCTGCAGACCTCTGATTGCCTGGATACAGATTGAACCATGACACACTTCATCTGATCCTGTTACAGGTAGAAAAGAGAGCTCAGTCAAAAGATACTAGAAGTGACAGGTTGGTTTGGCTAGATCATTTTTACATGACATCTGTGAGACTACTTCCCATTCATAAGGTGGTACTTCTTCCTAATACTCTGTGACCCAGACAGAATATTTGCCTCCTGCATCACCAAAATGGTATTAATAATACTTCTGAACAGTGCTATATGCTAGCCACTATACTAAATGCTTTGCACGTATTATTTAACATTCATAACTTCTGATATCGGTCCAATGTTAGTGATATATCGGAAATTAAAAGAGGTTAAGGAACTTACAGAGTGTCACATATTCATCAGGTGAAACCCAGATTTAAACCTCTTCTTCCAACCACCCTGCTATAGTGAGAGCCATCATTTTAACCTTTTCTCTCCCATCCTAGGACTTCTTTCGATTCCTGAAATGGATTTGCTTTTTAAAATTAAATATAATATAGTTATCAATCATCTCAGGTCTAATAGGGTTTACAATTTCAGGCTAGTTAAGTTTTAGTTAACTGTGATGTCCTATTGTAAATCACGATGGAATGGCCCTTCTGGCTGTCTTGTTTCCTTACAGACAATTCATCGACAGGAATTATAAGAAAAGTATTAGCCCATGTACAATTCTATCAGCCTTGATGGTATCTCACTACTCATTTCTGTTAATCCAAGCAAATAGGTCTTTTATTCAACCACTGGGCTCTCCAGATAACTAGACTTCTTGGGCTTCTGTTAATCCAAGCAATTAAGTCTTTTATTCAAGCCTGTTTAACCACTGGGCTCTGCAGGTAACTAGACTTCCTGAATATTGCCTCTGTGAGGCATTACCCAGCTCCCTCTGTAACTTCCACAGAGCTCATGTCCTGCCTAGGCCACAGATCTCACTCCACTGTCTCCTTCTTGGCACCTAACCTGGGTGGTCATGGTGAGTCAACAGGAGGATGTAGCTTGCCTATGGGCATATTCAGTGATTGTTGGGGTGGAATCTATTGCTAGTATCAAGCGAGTCTTTTTTGTGTCTAGGGTACTGCCCTCTGCTTTTTGCTGTGAGTTGCCTAAGACATTGTGACTTTGGGTCATCAAGGAACATTCTGCAAGCCAGCAGACAGCAAGGGGAATCTGCACCTTCACTCTGCAGCAGGCCTCTGATGGATTCCAGATATTGACTTTGTAGAATCATGGTTCGCATATTTTGAGGGTTTGTTCTGTGACAAATTGAAACTAGTAACTCTCTTTGACCTCTTTTCTTCCTTTGGTGCCCCAAGTTGGTCCCAATTTCTGTGACGGTGATACTTTCATCCTCCTTGGCTCTGAGCAACTGACATGTCCTGGAGAGGCCCAGGGCTGTCCCCTGGTCAGCAGCAGATCATAGCTTCTGCAGTCCTGGTCCTCAGTCGCTCTAGTTTCTGTGTGGACCTTGCATGAAATGGAACTAGCCTAGCATTCCTTCCCTTTCTGATCTTCCATTGCAGCTACATGACAGTGGGGGTTCTCAGTTCTCCTGCAGATAGAGGTAGTGTCTCTGTGGGGTCTGTAAGGTATGCCAGGGATTTCCACAAAACAAAAAACAAAAGGTTGCAAAGGAGACCAGAATTTACTAAACAAAATGACTGAATATCTTAGAGAGAACAGCTGAGTCAATTCACTTACTCATTCATTGAAGAAAATTAATTGAGCACCTACTTTGTGCCAAGTGCTGTGCTAGGTGCAGGGGAAATAGTAGCAAACAAAACAGACAAGAATACCCCTTTGGAGCTTACATTCTAGAAGGGAGTCAGATAATAGATAAAATCAATAAGGAAAATGTTAGGTGGGGTTAAGGAGCATAAAACAAAGGGGATGGGGATATGAAGTTGGTGGGTGGTTGGAGGGGACGGTGAAACTTTAGAGGGGACACCCAGGGAATAGCCCATTACGTTTGTTTAAATAATTTTTTTTCAATGGAAAACTTTGGGTATAGTCCAAAGTAGAAAGGATAGCATCATTAACCCCTGGGTACCCTTAAAAAAGTGGCTCCTGGGTGAAAACCAGAGAGAAGTGAAGAGTGAGCTTTGCAGGTTCTGGTGAGAGAGTAGCCCAGTATCCTGCTAAGAGCCCATGGCAGGAGCTTGCCTGAAAGGAGGCAAGAAGGCCATTTGGAAAAGACAAGAGATGACAGAGGAGGTGGTAGAGAGGATATCCTGGAGGAAATTGGGCCCATATTATGGAACCCTTGGGGCCATAGTAAATGCTTGGGGTCTTAATCTGAGTGAAGTGGGAGGTCGTGGTAGGTTTAGAGCAGAGAAGAGATGGTATGATTACAGTTTAGCAGCGTCCCTCTGACTGCAGTGGAGAATACACTGTGGGAATGTGGGGAGGAATGGAGGCCAGTTAGTGTCCGCTGCACAGCAGTAATCCAGGTGACAGACAGAGATTGGGTTGTGCACAGTCACACAAGGGACTGTGAGAAGTGACTGGAATCCAAACATGTATTTGTGGCTAATAGCATATAATAATCCATTGGATGTGGGTGGGGTGTGAGAGAGAGAGAAGTCAAGGTTGACTCTGTGGTTTGGGGCCTGAACAGCAGAAAGAGTGGCTTCCCGTTTTTCTCAGCTGTAAATTGATAATGATGCTGCTCTTATCCAATGGACTGTTGAAAGATTTTGAGTGAATTGATCCACTAGTAGTACCACTTGAGATTCCCAGGACTGTAAGTGCTTCTTCAGGACAAAGAATTGTGGCATCCATTTGTTCAACCTATATGTAGATGCATCTGTTAACCATATTCTGTACTTTCCTTAAGACTTGAAGCAGCTTTAATACTACTTTCTTAATCATATTTATAGACTGGGTAATACTTATAGATTGCTACATATCGTGTTCTTGGCTAATCTGTTACATGCACTTTATTTAATCCTTAAACTTATGACTTGGGAAGCTGAGGTGCAAGGATCATGTGAGTCTAAGAGTTCAAGACCAGCCTGGGCAACATACTGAGACCCCCATTTCTAAGAGAAAACTTTTAAAAAATGTTTTTAAAAATTGGCCAGGCATGGTTGTGCACACCTGTAGTCCCAGCTACTCAGGAGGCTGAGGCAGAAGGGTCACTTGAGCCCTGGAGTTCTGTGCTGCAGTGAGCTACGTTTGCACTGTAGCCTGGGTGACAGGGTCAGACCCTGTGAAAAACAAAGAAAGAAAGGTGAGGGGAGGGAGGGAGGGAGGGAGGGAGGGAGGGACCTGTGAAAACAATCCTGATAATCTCACATCATAGTTAACGAAACTGAAGTTGAGTGAGATTAAAAGGAATATTGTCTAGATCAGTCAGCTGATATATTTGATAGAACAGCAATTTAAACCCCAGATGTGTCCAATTCTAAGGCGTGTTCCCTTAACCATGACATTCTACTACCTCCCACACACTTTTTTCTTGCTCAAAAACTACCAAAACCTACTCTTGCTGATCGCAGAATTCCACCCTCTTTTTGTATGAAAAAATTCTCATAAAACTTTTTCCCAGCCTTGAGATCGTGAAGTATAAAGATAATGGGGGATCTTTAATCTTTCATGGTTGTTACAAAATTTTCCTAGGTGGTTGTTTGTCTTGATTGTGTGGCACTTTTTTTTCCTCTCATGCAGAAATTATTTTTTTAAAAACTACAATTGTAGATCCTTTTTTTTTTCTGGGCATCCTGTTATATTTAGAAAGACTCTCTAAATGATGAGAGTATAAAAGTATTCTATTGATTTTTGCATTCTTTCATTTTATTTTGTGTTTACATATTGATCCATCTGAAATTTATTTAGCATACATATATTGTCAAGTTGGTATCCGCTTTTCATTTTCCCAGATGTCTAATTATCTGGGCCACCATCACTTATTAAATAATCTACTCTCCTGATTTGAAACACCGCCTTTGTCATTTATCATATTCCAGTGTGCCCTTCAGCCTGTTGCTGGTCTTCGGAATCTCCCCTTTAGGTCTGCCTACATCATTTGTGCCAGTACTATGTTATTTTCACTATTCTATATCTTTATAATATGTTTATCATCCATTACTAGTCTCTTTCTCTCCTATTTTTTTTCAGAAATTTTCTAAATATTCTTGCTTATTTTTCCATGTGAATTTGAGAATCAACTTATCTAGTTAAGAATCCATTGTTTTTGGCCAGGCACAGTGGCTTATGCCTATAATCCCAGTACTGTGGCAGGCCAAGGCAGGTACATTGCTTGAGCTCAGGAGTTCAAGACCAGCTTGAGCAACATGACAAAACCCCGTGTATCAGTCTCTTCTCATGCTGCTAATACGGACATACTGGAGACTGGGTAATTTATGAAGGAAAGAGGTTTAATGGTTATACTTCATGATCTCAAGGCTGTGGGAAAGTTTTATGAGAATTTTTTCTCACCAAAAGATGGTGGAATTCTGTGATCAGCAAGAGTAGGTTTTGGTGTTTTTGAGCAAGAAAAAAGTGTGTGGGAGGTAGTAGAATGTCATGGTTAAGGGAACAAGCTTTAGAATTAGACACACCTAGGGTTTAAATTGCTGTTCTATCAAATATATCAGCTGAGTGATCTAGATAATATGCCTTTTAATCTCACAATCATGGCAGAAGAAGAGGAAGGAAGAGCAAAGGGGTGTCTTACACAGCAGCCTGCTGGCAAGAAATCATGTGCAGGGGAACTCCCCTTCATAAAACCATCAGATCTCATGATACTTATTCGTTGTCATGAGAACAGCACAGGAAAGACCCGCCCCTATGATTCACTTACCTCCCATCAGGTCCCTCCCATGATGTGTGGGAATTATGGGAGCTACAATTCAAGATGAGATTTGGGTGGGGACACAGCCAAACCATATCACCCTTTCTCTACAAAAAATAGAAAAAGAAATTTAGCCTGGCATGGTGGTGTATGCCTGTAGTCCCAGCTACTCTGGAGGCTGAAGTGGGAGGACTCCTTGAGCCTGGGAGGTGGAGGTTGCTGGGAGCTGAGATTGCACCACTGCACTCCAGCCTGGGCTACAGAGCAGGACTCTGAAACAAACAAACAAACAAAAACACCCAACAATCCATTGGCTTTTATTGGGGTCACATTAAATTTATGAACTAACTTAAGGAGAGTCAACATCTTTACAATGTTGGGACTTCCTCAGAACATCAGATGTCTTTCCATTCTTGAAGTCTGTTATTCGAGCAGTAGAGTTTTAATGTTTTCTTCATACATATTTCTTCATATATATATTGCCGTGTACTTTATCTTTGTATTACTTTTATAACAGGGTTTTTTAAAAAAAAAAAGCATTGTTTTCGTTTATAAAGCTGATGGATTTTTGCTTATTAGTTCTGTACTGCACAACCTAGTCATATTCCTTTACTTTTTAAATCATTTATCAGTTGAGTTTCTGGACTCTTTCACTTAAAAACTGATAATTTTACCTCTTCCTTCCTAATTTTTATAATTCTTTCTCTTTTTCCCACTGCTTCCTGCCTATCTATCAAATCTGTTTTGTTAATAGACGTTCCTAGGAAACTCGTATTTCCCAAATAAGCATGAGACAGCCTTTAGAGTTGGGCTGTGTGTGTGATTGTGTATCCATCTAAGAATTTTATTATGTTTTAAAATAAAGAGTTTTATTTTGATTGAGAATGGATGTTGAATTTTAGAAAATGCCTTTTCAGTATCTATGGCGATGGTTGTGTAATTTTTCTCTTTTGATCTATTACTATGTAAAGTTATGGTAATAGGTTTTCTAACACATCCCTGTGTTTGTGCAATACATGACTCATTTGTCTCAGGTATGTCATCCTCTTGCTGTGCTCGTAGATTTTGTTTGCTAATGTTTTATTTAAGAGTTTTTGCAATAATATTCCAAGTAAGATTGACCCATAGTTTTATTTATGTTTTATTTTTTGGGGGGGTTCATATCAATGCGATGCTAGTTTCATAAAAAGAATCTGTAAGCTGTTCTTCTTTTTCTGTCCTCTTGAATGGTTTAAATAGTGTTGTTGCTGTTGTCTGTTCATAAGGATTAAATAGTATTTTTCTGTAAAACCTACTGGGCCCATTGCTTTCAGTGTGTTTTTCTCTGTGATGACGTTTTTTTTCCCCCTGTGATCATTGTTATCTTTACCTTTTCTATCTTTACAGAGGTTAGTTTTGGTAATTTATATTATTCTGTAAGATGATTCATTTCATTCAGGTTTACAGATTGATCTTTATAGAATGGAGCAAATAGGCCTTGCGTGATTCCTTTAAGGTCTTCTGGGTTTGTGGTTGTTCCCCTGTCGCTGTTTCTTATTTCGTATGTTTGTGCTTTCTTCCTTTTTTCCTTGATTATGTTAACTAATGATTTATTTTATTTTTTTTTCTCAAGATCCACTCTCAGCCTATTTTTGTACAGCGTTATTTACAAATTGCAAGATGTTTTCATGTATTCTTTCATCTGATGCTTACAACCCTGTAAGTTAATTGGTATGGGCCTTCCTTTCACAAATAAGAAAACAGGCTTAAAGAAGTTAAATGGCTTGCCCAAGGCCGTATAGCTAAGAAGGAGCAGAAATGGGTCCCAATGGGCCCAACTGTCTGGGTGCCCTTGGCTCAGCCTGTCCTCAGACCCCAAGCCATGCCTCCCTGGGGCTGCACTCTCTGAATACCTTCTTGTCCTTGTGCCAAACTCCACCTTCCTTTGGTCACTTCACCACCTATAGCTACAGCAGGTTAAGGTCACAGCATCTAGAATTTAGGGAAGTGCCAGGACCTCTAATGCCAGCCACAAGTCAGTTTCAGATTCTTTTCCAGACTTGCACCCACATCACTTTCTCATAAAATGATCTCACTCCGGGAAGATACCTCCTGAACTTTTCACCAATACTAAATGGGACAGCAAACAGAACATTTCCCCCATTTTCCCTTAGTCACAATGGGGCTACTAATGCTCCTTCTCAGCCTGGGGAGTGGGTTAAACATACATGGAGGTTCCAGGTACAGATCATAGAGAAGCATTCATGTTGGAGGAAGCTGCTCTTAAAGAGCATTGCACTTTCTCTGTTTCAGAGGTGCCCAGAGAGGTGATGTGCCTGTCATTTTTGAATGAGTTATCCTATGACATCCTAGACAGAGAAAACAGAGCACATAGGAAATCTCCTTGGACTTTCTTCTTTCTTGAGAAACCATACCTTTCATTTGCTTTCTTTCTGAAATGATTTTCAACTGGGAGAAATCAAAGAGAAAGTGTGGTTCTCACTGTGTCTTTTATTTCCTTCTACTTTGCTGCCACATATTAATTTTGCCACCTACCACTTGCCTTTGAAACAGGGCTGATTGGGAAGACATCAGACAAGCATTGAGCTGAGGTGTGCAGACTTTCCTACTTATAAGCCAGGTCAGATCAATCCCTGTTTAATATCTGTTGATAGCTCCCTGTCACCCATGGGATCTGGTGCAGACATCTCTGCCTTGTATTCAGAGCCCTCCTCAATCTGAACACAGAGGGTTTTGCTAACCCATCTGGCCCCTGCCCCTGCAGCCCCACAGGCTGCAGCCCTCCCAAGACCTACTGGGCACTCCAGAACCTGAGCTGCCTCTCTGCCTGGAAGGCCCCTCTCAGTGGGGAACTCCAGCCTCATCCTTAGCACTAAGCTCAGATGTTCTCCCTTCTTGAAGCTCCCTCTTAGACCACTCCCTCTCTGTGCTCCACACCTGCATAGAGCATCTCATTCAAGCTCCCCTGTCTGTCTGTTGGTCTCAGATAGGGTTTTCCTTGGGACAGAGACATCTGCCTCAGAGTTTGGTGTGAGCCAGGATGGGGCAGCAGCAGGGCTAGGTTGTGGTCAGTGAACCTGAAGAAATCTTCCCTGTCTGTTGGCCCTTCCCTTGGGGTCACAATAAAGGTCCTTATAAGTCCCCAAAACACTAAGAGGAGCAGAGACCCCTCTGCTTGGAAAGACCTCAGCCTGCAAATATGTGTGTGACGGCACAGCCCTGGACCTGCTCTCCCCCGAAGCACAGGGTCCTCACTCAGAGCCAAGAGAAAAGCCATGTGGAGGGTCCAAGTAGCCATGGGGACCAGAGGGTCAGGAGCTGCTGTGGCCACTGTCCGTCCCAGGCAGTCTGCCTTGTCCACAAGGGACCTGCAGACATGTAATTTCCTGTGTCCCCCGCTGAGGAGCCAGGGTGCACTCAACCCATCTTACGGAGAAGGAAATGGCTCAGGCAGGTGAGTGGCTTGCCCACCTGTCTTGGCCACCTCAGGGGCTAGGAGGTTGGGAGTCTTTCTAAAGGAACCGACTGGAGGAGAGACTGTCAGAGGGACTGGCTCTGGTGTGGAGGTCCTGCTGCCTTATCCGCTTGGGAGGTGGCCTGGGTTCTAGGCAGATCCCCTAGGAACCTGGAACATGCTGGCTGCCTGAGACCACTGGGACCCCTACAGCTGCTGACCCAAGCTTGCTTCCTCATTTTTCTGCAAACATAAAGGAACATTATTCGGTTAACTTAGATATCCTTTCAACAAATGCATATTGAACTCACTGGGCCCTTGGGGGTTGGAGGACTAGGCCAGTGAACCCGGTCCTTCCTAGTGGGAGAAAACAGGGAGGGGACAGAGTAGGATGTGCCACCCCAGAGCTTCCCAGGGACAATGAGCTCTTTCTCAGTGGGAGTTCAAGGAAGACTGCAGTGAGGAGGTGACATCGAAGATGGGATTAGGTCCCTAAAGTCAAGCAGGCTTTGATAGGAAAAATTGGATGATCAGGAGGCATTCCAGGCAGGGGGCGGACAGATGGGTCTGGGCATGGCAGTAGAGTAATTTGCCCCAGGGAACCATCTCTGTTAGATGATGCAGGGCTGAGGCTGGCCAATGGCAGGATGACATTTGGGAGGCCTGGAACGTCCAGCTAAGCAGTGTGGCCCTGCCCACAGACCGTGATGGCCACTGAAGTTTGCAAGGGAAAAGAGTGACATGGGACAAGGCAGTGTGTCAGCATTGGGGGAGGAGCTGTCTGGCTGCCCCTGGCCAGGGTGGGGGATGACTGGGGTCTATGGCTGAAGCTGAGGATGGATGTCTTTGTCAAAGCAAAGAACCAAGGCAAAGAAAAGAAGAGGGTCAATCAGGACTGGAGGAAGCTCATTTCCTTCTATGTTAGGGTCAGAGACTGGTCTGCATCTGGCTTAACTACCTTGAGCCAAATGTCTTGGGGTGCCTGTTCTTTCTCTGGAAGAGAATGCACGAGACCCTCATAAAAAGCCCAAGTGATAAAATACGCCTGTTTCCCATCAAATCAGCCTTCAACAAATTGTCTCCCTTCTCCCCCATCACATCATCACATGCATTATTTAATTTGTTTGAGATAGAGTGCATTTCATAGGATATATAAATCCATGGAAATTTATTAGGTCTTGACAAGAGTTATTGAATGTTATATTAAGTTTCTCAAATTGGCCAGTGTTGGATGGCTTAAAAATTATTCATTAATGCATAACATTAAATACCAATAAATTGCCTGGTATAGTTATGAACTATCCTTGGAAGTCATTAAATATGTATATCAGGCAATAAATCTATTCTCTCCTATGAATCTGTTCTGAATCATGGCAAGTTAGGGCTTAGGTGGTGGTGGGGGGGGTGGGGCTAGGCTGTCATTGAGTGTCACCAAGACCTGCGGGTGCATGGGAACCCTCCTCAGATTTTAGCAAACAAAATCTACCAGCACAGCAAGAGGATGACACTCACATGAGTGCACGGGAAATAGAGGCCAGTTCCTTTCCAGTCCCATCATTCCTGCTGATGAAATGGGAAGGAGGCTAAATACGGCAGACCCACTAGGTTTATAATGTTAATCAAAAGAGCAAAACTCTGAAAGCTAGAGAGGTGTAGGTGACAGTTTCTGCTCCAAAAAGATACGTTCTGGAGTCATTGCCTGTATCACCACCTATTGTCAAGATAACGGCTGCCATTTATTGAGGGTCCACACTTTTTCAAAAATTAGCTCACTGGATCCTTCCAAACACTTGGAAGGTAAGTGCTTTACTCCCGTCACAGTGGTCAAGTCACCTTCCTGTGTTACTGCCTGATTCCAAAGCTTCTTCTCGTTCTATGACCCCGCACTGTCTCTGTCCCAGAACCCACCTCCATGATAGATCTTTGGAAGCAGAGGGACATTAGCACTCGTCTCTCTCTGAGAGTGGTCACAGCAATGACAATTAGTCGGGGTGTCTGTCCTCACCCGTCCTGGCTGATGAAGATGGCTCATGCTTTTGCGCTGGGGCTTGTGCAGTTCTGTTGGTACATATTTTGGGTTGCATACAGGGTTGTAATTTAGTCTCATCCCAGATTCCTCCAGTGATGGAGGACTTTCCGCCTCCCTAAGCCTGCTGGCAGATTGCTTGGCTTATTAGAGTCTCATCTTTTAATCTGTGCAGGGGTTTAGGAAATTTCTTGTCATTCTCCACATGTATTCTCCACCTGGCCACCAGAGGGCAGGGTGTCCCTGGGATCGGGGGAGACCCATGGACCCCTGAACCATGGATTCTAGAGCTTTCTTTGCAACTGAAAACCTCCATGGTTTCAGGCAGGCCACACCTTCTGGGTTCCATCTTAGTAAAATGAGGGTGCTGGCCTGGACAACTTCTGCAGTGCACCCCAACTTGGGGAGGTCTTGAGGCTGCTTCTAAAGGGAGCACCCATGAAATGAGGTCTCTTAGGGATGCAAGGTCAGAAAACCTCACCAGCTGTGTGATCTCTGGCATGTCAATGGCCTTTTTTTGGACCTGCTTAGACCTCGGCAGCTGTCCATCCTTTTCTGGCCCTGGCCTCGGTGGCATGGTGGGGTGGGCCTGGGAAGACGACCAGCATCTGTGGCGTGTATGCTCAGCAGGGACCGCCTCCCGCATCTACACGGACGGCCTTCGTTCACTGTAGCCCTTCAGCCCACTGGGGCTCAGGCGGCCAGATGTCTTCTGCTTTCAGGGAGGCCGCATCGATATTGGAGGGTTGAAAGCAAAATCCTAGGTAACCTGCTCAGAGAGAGAGAGAGAGAGAGAGGAGAGGCAGAGAGAGACAGACAGAGAGAGGGAAGGAGAGAGACAGAAAGAGATAGAGAGAGAGAGGGAGAGGTGAGCTGGCCTAGCGATAAGGAAGCCACTGAACCACTTCCGTGGTTTTGTGACATTCACTCATCAGGGAATGAGACACGGTGGCTGCCTCGTTGTCTACCTGGATTGCAGACTTGGTACTCTTCAAGGTGGAGACTGTCTTTTTCACCCTCCTGTGACCACCATTTGGCACACAGTAGACACCTGGTAGCCGTGTGTTATACGAATGATTGCAGGCATCCATGCACAGGGAGCCCTAACACCACCCGGGGGCGCAGAGGGACAGGCACCTGCAGGCATGTCTGGTTCTCAGGTCCTGTCCTGTAAATGGGGGCTGGGTGAGCTGCTGTCTGCATCTTTCCGGGTCTCTTGGAACTGGTCTTCCTGGTGGCAGCTTTCCCTCATTGAGCCTCCACTATGTCATGGACTCAGAGGCCCATGGCGGGTAAAGGAAGGAGGACCCTGCTGGAGTCTTGGGCGGGCTTGTTTGCAATCAGTCACTCATTCAACAAATAGGCTTTTCCGCTTACGACCCCACTAAACCCTCCCACAACGTGGGCAAGGTGGGGGCACTTTTGATACCTCCGTGTTCCTGTGAGGGAGACTCAGAGATTGAGTGCATTGTCCAAGTGGCAGAGCAGAATCTGAGCCCAAAACTTTCTACAGAATGTGGTGGAGGTGGCCAGGCCTGAGCAGAGACCATGTGACTTGGCCTTGCTGTCAGCAGGGCTGATCTGGGCTGGGGTTTGAATTCTGGCCTCCCAGTCCCCGGCCAGTGCTACCGTAGGGGGGCTTTGCTTTCCCTTTCACTGAAAACCTCACCGGGACAGATTTCTCCCTTTCCTCCATCCCATAGAGGAGTCATGCAGATCTGTGAGACCACATGCATTGTGCAGTGGCATGGGCCCCAGCAGAGGTTAATTTCCCTTCTTTCAGCCGTGTTCCCAGGGCAGGCGGTGGGCGAGGGCATGGGAACTCTCTCACAGTGGGCAGGCGCACAGCTCTGGCTAGCTCAGAGGACTGAGGTTTGAAGACAGGTCTTGGCTATTGTCTGCTTTGCAGGGCAGTGCACCTGCTCCTCCCCAGCACCCCCAGGCATGCTGGGGAGGACGCTGGACTTGATTTCATTGGTGAGCAGCAGCTGACCTCAATGCCACTGTGTTCTTTGCTGGGAGAAGCCGCTCGAAGCCTCCTCAAGGCCGAGTGATGGGGGAGCAACCTGGGGTGGCACCACCCCCGCTCTCTCTGCTCAGGGACTGTTGGCTGGCAGGAAGATGCTAGTTCCTCTCAGGTCCCCCATTGCTATTGGCACAACTGCCGGGGCTTTATCTGGGTCCTGCAGTCCTGGGAGCATCAGGGCAGCAAGTGCTGTGTCCGGAGAGAGAAACCAAGGCCTCTGGGAGAGATAGGCAGCTCCTGAAGGTCACATGCCAGCAAGGGGCAGAGCTGGGATTTGAACCCAGGTGTTCTTTTTTTAAAAAGCATGGTAAAATACACATCACACAAGTTTTATCATTTTAACCGTGTGTAAGTTACAGCTCAATGCCATTAAGCACATTCATGTTGTCCTGCAACCATCAACACCATCCGCCTCCAGAACCTTTTCACTCTTCCCAGCTGAAATTGGCCCCTGCTGAGCGTGAACTCCCCATCCCCCAGGAGCCCAGGCGTTCCCATCTCAAGCTCTGTGCGCTTCCTTCACTACTTGCCACAGTGGCTTCCTTTTCTATGGAAGCAGCTCCTGGAGAAGAAACAGAACCTCACTGGGGTCACTTTTCTTGGCAGGAGGGAGAGGGGGAGAATGAAGACAAATAGGAGAGAGTTTTTCAGGTGGCCTGAGTGTTGGTTAATCCAGCCCCTCACTGTCACCCTCTTCCCCACTAAGCTGGGAGTAGGGTTGAAATGAAAAAATCACTTTTCCTGCAAAAGGAGACAGCTGAGTATGTGGCCAAGCTGCCCGGGAACTAGAGTCTGGCAGGGCCTGTGTTTCAGCCTTAGGATTGGGCAAGGAGATCATAGCCTTCCTGGGGAGCATCTGACTCCTTTTGTGCGAGTGGTTTCAACTCTGTTGCCCTCTCCTGGTTTGGAAGGAAACGCAGGGGAGAATCGGCCGGTGTTGGTCTCACTGTGACTGTGGTCAAGGTGCTCTCCACCTGTCTGCCCATCAATCACAGCCCCTCTCAGGTGCACCATATTTTACTCTAATTCCTGTCTTGTCCATTAAAGCTAGAAATGTCCAGCACTGTGTTTGCTTACGACTAACATGTCGGAGCCCGCTAGCGTCTGTTGAGCCCCAGCAAGCTGCCAGGTACCTCCTGGAACACTTACTCTTCCCCCCACCTCCTCACAGAGCCAACTGGGAGAGAATGACAGAGACCACTGGACTGTTGGAAAAATACGTGTTTGAATACTGTTCCACAATAAGGACTTTGCTCAACCATCCATTCGTGGGTCAGGAGGACCCATTAGCATGCTGCTTGTTCGTTCCCGGCATGCTGACTCATCCCAAACCATATGATGATAACCAGTACCCTTTGGTGTTTACAGAACGCTTGTACATATCTGCCCTTTCCGTCTCGAATCAGCTTAGCAGGGAAGGGTGGGTCATTGCCAACGGTCAGTAATTGGCAGAGCAGACACTCAAACACCGGCCTGACATCAAACCCCAAACTTCCTGTTGCTTTTTCCTAGAAAGCTCTGTTCTATTTAGGCTGGGCTGATAATCAAAATAGAACCTAGAGTCAAATCAAAAAGGAGGTCACCCTGAGGCCCTACTTGGGCCAGGATGAACCCCCAAGGAGTTGGGGTCAGAAGGCACTCAGCGTGTTCCAGCCAGGGATGAATGGCACTCTGAACAGAAATCTTCAACAACAGGTCCGAGATACTGATGCACTCAGCGGAATGTCACTTCTGGGATTAGCGTCCAGTGGGATTGATCAGAGGTGGAAGGAAAGAGATTTGGCAAGGAGGTGGGACTGAGAAATCCATTTTTAGAAATCAACAATAAAGTTGGCTCCAAGAAAAATTTCCTTTATTGTGTATGATACCTACCGCAACAAGCAACACACATCATGTGAGTGGGTGAGTTCCTCGTTCCCATGGTGGACTCCGTGGTGGCCCAAGATCTGAGCAAGAGGATGAGGTGATGGGTGGCCAGTGTCCCCCTCCTCCTTTGCTTGCAGAGTCCACATCTCTCCTCTCTTTGGGACTTTAGTGTTGCCATCAGAAAGAGGGGATATTTCCATGGTCCTGAGAAAATGGAACAAAAAGTGAAGGTAGTTAGGACCGCTGGGCAGGGGACTGGCTGAACCTCCAGGTTTGAGTCCCGAAACCACTGACTGGCCTCAGGTAAGTTGCTCACCTTCTCTGGGCACAAGTTTCTTCCCCTAGAGGAAGGGATGGTCCCGTTTAGTTTTCACGTTCTGTGACCCCTCTGGAATATTAATCCCTATTCAACTCCAGAATGTATGGAGGCCTCTCATAATTTTAAAACACACAAGAACAGGAAACTTAATATAATACAGAATTTTAAAAAACCCAAGCAGAAGACATCAAACAACAGACACGCCTAAGTTGAATGTGACTGCAATTGAACACTCAGTTTATTTCTGAGCTTCCTGGCAGCTGAGACAAAAAGGGAAACATGTTATGTTTTCTGATAAAAGGATGCTTCAGAGTCTCCTTAGGAGACGTCTTCCTGGCCCTGGAATCTATTGGAGTGTTCATATCAAAGGCAGAAAGAACAGTATCTGCATGGAGTTTTGTTAGTGATACAGAGCTTTTTTTTAAAAAAAAAAAAGGGGGGTCTTTTTCATTTTGCTCCTGAGGGCAAAAATATTACATTTTATCCCAGAGAAGGTAGTTCTGTAGTTAAAATAATTTAGTCTATGTATGTTACAGACAAAACGAGGCCCAATTAATGCTTAATGAATTAACAATCCACCCTGATGAGGAAAAACATTGAGAATCACAGGAATGAACAGTTGATACACTGTGTCTTACAAACATCAGATGTCTCAGGGAGGCTGGGGCATTTCTGGGCTATGATGGTTTTTTGTCGAGATCCTCCGAGGAAGGCTCGTTGTGTCATTGAGACTCTGTGTCTTGGTGCTAGGACAGTACCAGCACATGGTGGAGAATAAATATTTGTCGTGTCATATGTTACGTTGCAGACACAGAGAATTCAGGTCAGAAAGGATCCAAGAAAATGTCTTGTCCAGTGCCCTCCTTTGACAGATGAAGATGCAGAGGGCTGTCGTCATCTCACAACGCATCCGCTAGGCCACCATTCTGCCAATTTGTGGTCCCCTGTCCTTTTGAATGGCCAGTGTGTTTGCACAGTTGAGGAACTCGGTCTGTCTTCCCCTGCCTCCAGAGAACCACATGAAAAGGCGTGGTAGTGGACTTAGTTACGGGGTCCCGGAGCACAGGTGTCTGATCAGAACCCAACAGCCCACTCCCGCACGAGGTGACCAGCCCAGTGAAATTGTTCACAAGTGCCACCCGTCTGCGGCTAGCATTTGGGATTCTGACTTACCACCTGAGCAGGGTGAACTTAGCAGGGTCTGTGGGCCTCCGGGGTCAGTATGGGTTTTTGGTGGAGACCCCACATGGGAGCTTAGAGGGGCACTTTCCTGTTCCTCTCATATGGGTGAGAGGCAGGGTGGCGGCACATCCCATCTTCAGACTGCACTGCAAATGAACCATCCCAGGTAGGTGAGTGTCAGGCTGGGCAGTAAGCTGTCTTGGGACATCAGCTGCTTCCGTGTACTGTGGCCTCCTGGCCAGTGGTGAGGCTGCAGCCCTGAGCTCAGCCCCGGTGGGTGGGAGGCTCCTGTTTCCACCTTTCATGTTCACTCCTTCTTGTTAAAGAATGCTATTCAGTGTGTTTCTCTAGGCTGCATTCTCACAGCTCCTCTGGCCTTTGAGGATGACTGTCCTGCCAGCCTGTGACTGTTTTAGGGCTTCCTTTGGGCTTACTCCATCTTCTCTTGATTTCCCCTTAAGCTGTGGGTTCTGGCCAGGGATGCCTGCATGGGACAGGTGCCTACATTTGCCGTGTCCTTTTGGCTCACAGGGAGGGAGGCCTTGTATCTACTAATGTGTAGAATCAAATCCATCATCTTTAGTTAAATCTACTCCTGGACAGTCTTTTCCTGGAGTTCCTTTGGATACCACTGGGTGACATCCCTAGGTGTGGCAAGCTGGCAGGTTGTGGGCGTGATGGAGACTTTCAGGAACCATGCATCTAAGTTGGAGTTTCTCAAAGTGGCAGCTAAGATCACCTGCTTCAGGATCCCTGTGGTGTTTGTAAACAATACCGATTCTCAGGTTCAACCTCTGACCCAGGAATCAGAATTTCTAAGGGTAGTTTTTGAGGGTCAGGATGTTTGTCACGCAAGACTGTGATTCTGGCATACTCAAGTTTAGGACCCTCTGCTTTAGTCTCCTAAGGAAATCTCTAAAAATTTCAGTTCTTTTTTTTTTTTTTTTTTTTTCCCCTTCTTGAACTTCAACTTCTAGGTGGAAAATAGGTCTTCATTTAAAATACTAAATTGGAAGTTGTGAATAAAAGGTTAGCCATTCCTGTTATGGAGAGGACAGACTGCTGGAGAAGCCGTCAGCTGTTCAGAGTGGGCAGGTGGGTCCCCAGTCCCAGAGCTCCTGGACTGCCCAAGCCCTGTGCCCAGAAAACTTTCTCTCTCATTCTCTTCCTCCTCTTTTCCTCTTTCTTCTTCGTTCTTCCTCACAGTACCCTGTTTCTTTTTCCTTATACTTTGCCATCTCTTTCTCTTTCTCATCCTGATGGTTTTATCGGATAGGGTGAGGCAGAAGAGAGGTAATGCTCTTGAGCTGGTAACTGGGGAGAAGGTAATACAGAGGTGGGTAAACACCGAGGGCTGGTGCCGTCCCCTCCCCTGGAGCTAGGGACAAATGCCCCAGGCCTGGAGGACAGGAGGAGGGAGGGTCGTTGCAATCCAGAATGAGCTCTGCAGAGGAGCCAATGGCATTGGCTCAACTCAACCCAAGGGAGCCATAGGCCAGCCCTGAGGGCACAAAGCCAGGGAGAGCACCTGGAGGGAACTGGAAGATGCCAGCCCCATAGGGAATGGACAGAGACATATGTTCTATTGATTCATTTCACTCATTGATTAATATGCTAATTTCTCAGTTCTCTAATTTTTTAAATGGATGAGCTGAGTCCAATCTTCAGAGGCACTTTTCCCTTTGGCAGAGAGAGAAGTGGGGGCAGCTGATGGAGGACGGACGGGAACCAGGAGGCCTAGGAGTGGTGGGAGATCCGGTTCAAACACCAGAACAGACCGGACGCAAGCTGGGAATGGAGCAGCGGCTCCCACCTGCCCAAGCTCTAGGATTCAGGGGTACAGACCCTGGGTACCAGGGGGAGCAGCCACAGGCCCCTCACTCGTGGGAGAGGCAGGAGGGTGCTGCAGGGCCTCTGCCTGTCTGCAGGTGGCCTCTGAGCCTGGAGGGTGCCGGGTCAACTGAGGTCTCCTAGGGTTCTGGGGCTCTGTCCAGGGAGGAGCTGAGGCAGCCTGGAAACCCTCCTCCTGCTCTCTAGCTCAACCTCAGGAGGAGCTCTCTGACTTCAGTAGGCTTATTCCACCTGTGCCCACCACCTAAGACCTCACCCCACCCACCAGGAGCAGGAGTTTCCTGGAAGACAGATGCAGAGATACGTCGCTGTGGACCCTCTGCCCTAGTTTCTTGCTGCTGAATGCAGAGGCTGGTACCAGCACGTCACCGCGGACCCTCCACCTTGCTTCCTTGCTGCTCCAGTACAACCCTCCCCACCTCTTGTTACCTTGCCCACTTCCTCTGGTCAAGCTTGGCTTCCAGTTCCAGGGCTGGGCACTCTGGCATCAGCCTATTGCCCTAGACCAGGCCCCCCACACTCCCCGACCTCTGCCTTGGTGCTGTCTGTACCGTCCATGTGGTCTTGGCTCCTGTGTGGCCTCTATCGGCAGCCCTAGCTTTCCAGCTCCCACCACCTGGCATAGCCCCAAGAAACATCAGACCTAGGGACCAGGCAGTTAAGAAGGGCTAGAGTGAGGGCACTGAGGGTCTCTGGGAGGCATGCGAGTTTCCCACAGCAGCTTATCAGGCCCCTACACTCAAGCAACTCAGGTGTCATCTCACTGGATCTGACAACTGCCATAGGAGAGATGTGTTGTTACCTAGTTTACATAATGAACCTGTGTCACAGATGAGTAAAGTGAGTCTCAGAGAAGATGAATGCTTTGCTCATAGATTGCACTGCTAGTGAGTATGGGCAGGAGGGGTGTCTATATCAAAGGATCATACACTTTGTCATGCAGACCCATTATGCAGGGATCTTGTTGGAATGCGGGCTGACTCAGCAGATGCAGGGGTGGAGTATCTGTATTGCTAACCTGCTCCTGGGTGATGCTAGTATCTCTGGTTCTGAGGCCACACTTTGAGTAGTGAGGCTGTCGACCCATGGTTCTCAAGCGTGGCTGCGCTTTGTAATTGCCTGGGGAGATTGAAAGGTGACTGAGGCTGAGTCCCACCCCCAGAGATCAGAGTGCCACGTGTGCATTGGAAGTACTCTTCAGGTGATTCTCATAGGTGGCCGAGGTTTAGACCATGGCTTCTCAGATGTCAGTGCGCACCGGGATTCCCTGGAGAGTTTGTTAAAACCCAGATTCCTGGGCCCCATCCCCAGAGAGCCTATTCCGGAGGTCTGAGGGCAGGGCTTGAGAACTTGCATTCCTAATACATTTCTCGGTGACGCTGATGGTGATGGTACTGGCACCGTGTTCTGAGCGGGAAGCCTGTATACACCAGTGGCTCAGACCAGCGGCATCAGCACCATTTGGGAACTTTCTAGAAATGCAAATTTTTGGGCCCTGTCCTAGACATACTGAATTAGACTCTGTGTTTCTTAGTTACTGTTTCAGCAATCCTCCTCCAAGTAGTCCAGGTGCACCTGAGGGTTGAGAACTGTCGCCCTAGGCCTGGCATGGTTGCTGTGTTTCAGCAATCCTTCTCCCCACCCAAGTTATCTGGATGCACCTGAGGTTTGAGAACCGCCATGCTAGGCCTGGCATGGTTGCATCTCAGAAGGATCCCAGCTCTGTCTCCTCAGCCCAAGCTGGAAGGTGAGCTTGGTGCCCTTGAGGAATCCTAGCATTTGGGAGGTTGAAGGCTGTTCCTTGGTTACCAGGGGACCAGGTGGCCCACACCTGCTGGGTGTGAGACAGGAATGATGTGGACTCGGCCTGGACCAGATGAATCACGAGCTCCTCTCCCTTGCGTGAAAGATCGAAAGCAAGAACATCTGTTCCATCATTCTCACTTTCGTGTTTTGTACAGAATAAGAGTTAAACTGCCAAATCCCGTCAGACAGCCGTCTGTTGCCCCGGTAACATCCTGCAGCTGCCGGAAAGAGAGAGATGGCGCTTCCAGGCACCAAGCCTTCACTCTCCCAAGTCGCAAGCGGGCTGTTTGGTGTCTTGGTTTTCTGTCCGGAAAGAGAGGAATCAGGAGTCCCTCCCACAGGGCCCCTGCGTGCCTGAGCAACGACTGGGAATGCTCTTGTATTCCTCCACCCTGCATTTATGCAGCAAAATGTTCTCTGCACACCAGTTGCCATGCTTAGGTGCCAGCGGTCAGCAGCAAACCAGGCAGACAGCTGCTCTAGGCTGTGTCTCGAGTGGGAGAGTCTGTGGGACCCCCAGATCCCTGGGGGACTGTGGTGCTCTGGGGAGCCTTCTGCCATTGCTCCTGCATCTGTGTAGTGAGAGGATCAAGGGCGCATGCCCTACTTGCATCCTTGCCCACAAGGCTGATGTACTTATCAGAACTCAGATGAGCTGAACTGGGAAGGAAGTGGGCTTTCTCAGAACTGGGAAGGAAGGACTTAAGATGGACACGTGTCCACAGGACCCAGGAGACCTGCCATCCACGAGGCCAGAGCTTGCTGTCATTCAGGTTCTGGGGCCTTGGCAATGTGGTTTCCTAAGGGGATAGCAGAGAGCCCAAAAAGCAGGCTTGTGGTCCAATCCAGTTGGTGGCCCTTGGCTGGTCCTCTTAAGAAGGAGGGAAGAGAAGGTGATGTAAAGAGGAGAGTTGGGCCCCTATTAGAGGAGGCCTGTAAACACACGTGCACGGGGCTGTGGACTCTGGGTTTAACAGAGCCCTGGAGTGCTGGCCGGGGGACCTAAGTCTGAATGCAGTTCCCGTAAACGTGGGCTATGTCAGGGGAAAGGGCTTTAGAGGATGCTGCAGATTTAAGCCCAGGACCCATTCCCTGTGCACCGAGAGCAGGGCTGGCAGCAAGAGTAAGCCCAGCTGCAGCTTCTGGGGAAACTGAGGGATGAGGGGCCCCAGCCCTGGCCAGGTGACTCCGGGGGGGCAGGCAAGAGCCTGCAGGTGAGGTCATGTGACTCCGCCGGCAGCAGCTGGGACAGGCAGGTGTTGATTGTTGGGAGGACTTCAGGGGACAATTTTATTTTTATTTTCAAGACCAGGATGTTGTCCAAATGCCCCGTGAATGTTGAGATGCCATTTTCACTGATCGAAGTGACCCCAACATGCTCTGGGTGAACTGGGCTCCCCTTGGAGAATGGTGTATGTCATGGTCGTTTCAGGACCTGAATGTGGGAAATCCAGGGTCCTGCCATGGAGGAACGTCACTCATGAGTGGTTCTGAGCCCCCAAGCCTAAGCTCCAGTCCAAAGAAGGCTCCATATCATCAGGAGAGCCCCGAGGGGTTCAACCTGCTTCTGTTCTGCAAAACTGAGCAGACAGGTGTCCTAGAAGCCCCAGGGAAGTGTGGGGATGTTGGGTTTCTAGAACCAACCATTTATTTCTCCCACATCCACGGTCCAAGCAAGGTGTTCCCCCGGGATACAGGAGAGGCTCAGGCAGCCCCTGCCCTGGGGAGGTAGGTCAAAGGAGTAAATGCAAGACAGGACCCCAGAAGAAGGTTCTCAGAGCTGAACAGCCCACTGAGGCACAAGATCTTGAGCGGTACCCTGTGTTGGTGGCCCAGGGCTGAGAGGCTGATGTGCAGTCCCTGCCACCACCCTCTGCAGTGGGGATTGTGTTGTTCATTTTATAGACATGGAAATGAAGGCTCAGAGCAGTGAATTAACTTGCCTAGTGGCACTCGGCTGTGAGCTGGGATTTGAATCCAGGACTGACCTGGACCAAGTTCCAAAAGATGTAAGACATCATAAATAAACAAAAATACATTTACGCCTTCTGGTGGAAATCCTCACCGGGCCGCAGCTCCGGGAAGAAGGAAGTCAAGTCTTACCTCTCAGAGCACCGGGGGACCTCCCTCTTGGGGTTCGCTGCAGCCTGACTCCCAGCCCAGCTTGGCAAATTGGGACTGTAAGTCGGGGGCTCCAGAAATGTGGCATTGTGGAGTCCCCAAAGCTGGTTAGGGATCAGAGTTGTACTATATGACTTGATGGCGCCTCTGTTGTATGACAAGATTATGTTTTGGGGTTGGGGGAAGCGCTTAAACCTACTTATGGTTTAGATTTTCTCACTTCTTAAAAAAGATTGAAAAGAAGTCCCCTCTGTGCTCTTAGGAGGGGCCATTTCCTCCCACTCTGTTGCCCCCTCTGAAAGTCATCATTAGGCCAAGACGTTTTTCATTGTACTTCAAAGAACAATGCACAGTAAGATCAGCATTTTAAGTGGAGAAGGTGCTTTCATGCCCTCCCCCTGAATAAAAGGGATAGCTTTTACTCTGGAAGGGTGGTGTGTAATTAGCCATGCATTTGTGTTGGGTGAATACTGAATGTCCCATTTTATTGTCAATGAAACAATGATTCTTGGGGCCCTCGGGTGGTGGAAGGACCAGCCACTCTCATTGGGCTCCCTTCCTCCCGGCCACGTTCCCCTCGGAAGGCAGGTTCACTCCTGCCTGGCATAGGAACTGAGCAACTGTGGACAAATTAGGCGATGGCGGCTCTGCGTTAAAAAGCTAAAAGGTGCAAACAAGGGTTCAGAATCCCATTTTTCCAGCTCACTGGGCTGCCGTTGCTTGCCTCTCCGACCGTGCAGTGTTGCCAGGAAGCCGGCGGTGTGCTGGGTCTGTGCCTGCCACCCATGTGGGTGGGGCCACGTGGAGGGGGTTCTGCTGAAAAAGACAGTCCTGAGTTTGTTTTTGAGTTTCTTCGTTCACTCATCAAGTGTGGACTGTGTGTTCACTCTGTGAGCCAAGGCTGGGCCTGGGTTCTGCCTTTCAGCAATGCCACTCTGACTCCTCTTTCCCCAGCCGCCAGCCTGCAAGGAGGGCAAGGACGCCAGCCCCAAGCTCTGCCCAAAAGGCATTCTGCACCATTGTCAACGTCCTTGGCTCACAGCTCCCACCGTCACTCAAGCCGCCACCTCCTCTTGCCTGGAGTGTTTCCAGTTGGCAATCGGCTGCCACATGGCCTCCAGCGTCCTGGCTGGTGGGCACACCAGAGCTGGAGTGATCTTCTTAATTGGTAAATTGGATCTTGCAGCTTCACTGTTTAAATCTTTTCGGTGGCTTCCCTTTGTACTTAGAAAAAATGCAGCTTCTTCTGCTGGGCTTCATCCACTCACAGCCTTCCCCTCCACCCTCACTCTGGGTCATGTTCTGTCCCTGCCCGCCGTGCCTCCACTGCTCACCTCTCCCACCCCAGCACCCATGCCCTCTGCCCCTCGATCTTTGTCTGGCCGGCTCCTCCTCACTCAGTGTTCAGGACAAATGCCCCTGGCCTCAGAGAGGTCCCTACCCCACCTAGCCAGTCTAGCCTGGCCTACTCTGTCTCTCCTATTTATGGCTCTTGTTGTTTGTTGACTTGTTTGTTGTTGACTTTTAATGTTCTCAGTCCTCAGTGGAATGCAAGTGACCTCCCAGGCTCCTAGAATCATTCCTGCCTCTTCACAGGCCCTTACACTGTGTGTGCTGCAGGAGTGATTAGATGAGGGAGGGAGAGGGAACAACGAGTCCTGCCTCGGGACTGTGGGGCGCTGGCATTGGTCTCAGATCCGAGGTTCTGATTCTCGGATTCCCCGTGACCTTGGACAGATCCTTTGTCCCAAAGCCTCAGTTTCCTTATCTGTAAATTGAGAATGATATACGCCTGTGGCTGGGCTGCGTGGAGGATCAAATAAGATAACGATGCAGAAGTGGCAGACGGCCGACCTGGAGTGGAAATCTGATGCGTTTTCATTTCCTCCTTTCTTGTGGAGGTGTGGGAATATTCCCTGATCAAAGCAAAGGTCTCCCTCTCTCTTAATCATTTTCCTCCCCCCGCCTTCAGAGTGAGCATGCATCTTCACCAGGAGACTGAGGCAGTCCTCCGCCAGGGTAATGCTACGACCGTGCCTAATGTTTATGGGTTAATGGGCTTGAGAGTTCCCTTCACATCCTGGAGTAGACTGTACCTCTGCTGTTCCTGACCTACCTGCTATACCCGCACCCACCTGATGTACCCGCACCCACCTGCTGTACCTGCACACACCTGCTGTATCTGAACTAACTGCCTAGAAAAAGACATCTATATGTTTTCCTGATTGAAAGAGAACTTTAATGGGGCAGGTTGAAGACTGGGTGATGGACAGGTCCAGGACTAGGGTGAGACAAGCAAGGTGCCAGGCTGCAAATTTTAAGGAGGCCCCCCTCACCTTCAGGGTTCTGCAATCCCAGGAGCGGCCCCCGAGAGTGAGTGCTGCCTTAAATCCTGCACTCCGGGCACCTCATTGCCTCACCCTGGTTTCAGCCCTGGTCATGGAAACTCATGTTTGGAAGGAGAACCACTTCCCGGTCACTCTCAGACTCCTCCCAGAGGGGTCCTGCCTTTGGAACACCAGAGGAAAGGGCCCAAGGTGATGTCTGTTCTGAGAGGATTGTTCCTGTCTTTTCCAGTACTGGATGCCCTGTACAGAAAGTTTGTGTCCTGTGAAACTCATATATTGAAGGGTAACCCACAGTGGGATGGTATTAGGGGGTGGAGGCTCTGGGAAATTAAGGGTTTTAGATGAGGTCAGGAAGGTACAGCCTCAGCAATGGATTAGTGTCCTTAGAAGAAGACGAGGAGACACCAGCAAGCTTGTTTTCTCTCTCCACCACATAAGGACGCCGCAAGAAAATGGCCATCTGCAAGTAGGAAGAGAGCCGTCACCAGGAACCAAAGCCACCGGCACCTTCATCTCAGACTTCCCAGACGTCAGAATTGTGAGAAATAAATATCTAGTGTTTAAGCCATGCAGGGGTATTTTGTCATAGCAACCAGAGCTGATTAAGGTACTGGCCAAAACCAGTCTCCCTATAACCTCTACCTTTTTCTCCCATGCCCCCCACCCCCAGGTCACAGAGAACCAGTGTCCCCTTCTTCATGGCAAGCAGAGGGGACCCAATTACTCTCCCACTTCTGCGGTCTCCAGGCCAGGCCTTACCATAGAGTGGGGAGGGAGGGGCACTGGAGAGACCCCGTGACCATGAGAAGTTGTTCGGGGAAAGCTGTATGAACTGTCATCATCTATGCATGAGCTCAGTCCTGGGACCCAGAAAGCGAGCCAACACCCACAGTGACTCAGGCGAGGTGGTCACAACCCAGAGTGTCAGCGCCACACTCTGGTTACAGGAGCTCCGCAAGGTTCCCCTAGTCTGCGGGTGGGTCAGGCCCTGTTCTCTGGCTTAACGCCTTCCTGTTGAAATGCAGATGTAGCTTTTACACAAAAGGTGAGACCTGCTCTCACCATAAGGCCATCCAGGCCTTGCTGCTGCTCCCTTAGAGCTGGATAATGACCAATGGCCGTGATGACGACAATAGTTGCTAAGGCTTCTGTTCTGTTTCCTCTCTGCGGAAGCTCTGGAAGCGAACTTGGACTTTCTCATCCGGCGATGAGCGTATCGTTCCTCTGCAGGACAGAGAAGGAGGAGCGAGTTGCTCCATTTTCCAGATGAGAAAATACAGGCACAAATGGGCACTGCCTCCAACAGCGGGTAGCTCAGGCTGAGTCCAGGCTCCTGCCAGCATCCCCCTCTGTAAAAGGGGGATGCTGGCTCCCGTGGTGGTCACACACATTTCTACCCTGGCTTCTCTGACTTCTCTCCCTAATGGGTGCTGGCATGCTGTGTCTCGGGTGATGAAAGCCTAAACCACCTGCCTTGCCAGTGATATCCAGCTCTCAGGATGACCCCTGCCCAGAGTAGCTGGATGTGGGCCCTCCTGGGAGAATGGCAGCACCCACCGGGCAGCCCATTTTCACTTTTGATTTCACCAAATGAAGCACAGTGAAAATGAAGGAGAACATCCTAACCCCACAATCGCATTAGTGCCAGCTCGGAAGAGTCGCAGGCTCCCCAAGTCCCAGCACTTGGGCCTCTGTGTCTCAGGCTCTTCACAGATGGCGCACAGAGCACATTCCTTCTCCAGATGACTTGGCTTGGTTGCCGTCCAAACAGGAACTTGTACTTCGTGGAAGGGCTGGCAGGGTCCATTTGGAGACTATTTTGAGATTCAGGGATTAGGTAAACGGCAATGAGAGCTGTTCAGATTTTCCAGCCTGACACAAATGAGGGAAACTGAGGCCCAGAGAGGTCAAGTGACTTACTCAAGATCACACTGCACAAAAGTAGGCCAATACACTTTCCAAATCATGTGAGTTTCTTTCCCCTCTCAGTTCAGTAGATTTAGAAAGCACCAAAGTTTAATTACAAATCTAACTATAGTACAACAAGTTTTTTTTTTTAACACTTTGATTCAGTTTAAAAAAAATCACATTGGGGATCATTTTTAGATTTGATATCGTTGGATCCTAATTTGGTCTAGTTCAAGTGTCTGGACCCAGAACAACATGATCTGCGTGGATTTCCCCGCTCCTCAGTTTGGCTTGTTCTGGGGAGGGATACAGAGGCCCATCCTGGGATGAGGAGAGGCCTCCCACATTGGTGAGCCCCATGTCCCACTCCTGGATGGCTGGGAAGGACAGGGCCATGCTGCCCAGAGGGAGACTGGGCATCAGCAGCTCTTGGCAGGCGGAGGCTCCATCTGTCCTGCAGTCTTCTCTCATTTTCCTTCCTGTTGTGACTGCGCCATCAGCATCCCAGGGTCTGCCTGTCTGTCTCCTGGGAGCCGGCAAGACATTCACATACCATCCCCAGTTACTGCAGTCTGTCATTGCTGAGGGAGCAGGTGGGGAGAGCGGCACGTGGATCCCAGGAAGTAGAAGGGCCTGAAGGAAGGGAATGGGGTGTTCCCATGGAGACACTCCTAGATTAGACTGTACCTGCACCCACCTGCTGTGCCTGAACCTGCTGCCTAGGAAAAGGCCTCTCTGCACTTTCCTGATTGGAACAGAGCTTGGATGGGGCAGGTTGAAGATTGAGTTATGGCTGGGCGTGGTAGCTCGTGCCTGGAATCCCAGCATTTCAGGAGACCGAAGCAGGTGGATCATATGAGGTCATGTTGACCAGCCTGGCCAACATGGTGAAACCCCATCTCTACTAAAAACACAAAAATTAGCCGGGCATGGTGACACATGCCTATAATCCCAGCTACTCAGGAGACTGAGGCTTGAGAATTTCTTGAACCCAGGAGGCAGAGGTTGCAGTGAGCTGAGATTGTACCACTGCACTCAAGCCTGGGTGACAGAACAAGACTCCATCTCAAAAAAAAAAAAAAAAATACTGAGTTATGGAGAGGGCCAGGACTAGGGTGAGAAAATCAAGATGCCAGGGTGCATTTTAAGGAAGCTCTCACTTTCAGGCTTTTGCAAGCCCAGAGGAGGAGAGATATCTTGCCTGTATCTGAGAAGCTGAAGGCAGATTAATCCCAGATTCTAGTTCAATCCCTTCTGTCCCCACTGGCCAGAGCAGAGGTGCAAAGGGGCAGCCGGTCGCTGTGCTGTGATTATTGGCTCTGGCCCTTTGAAACTATTGGCACGACGCTTCCCTTTGGGATCCGCTGTTCTCCTGAAGGCGATGATGATGCTGGCGCTCTCAGAAAGCCCAGTGAGGGTTGTAGACTCCTGACTCCTGGAGCTGGCCCTGAGCTATTATATAAAGGAGGGAAAGAGGATTCCAATCATCTAGATTCTTCCCACACCTGTAAAATAAGATGAATACTGCCAGACCCACTGAATTGTTGCCGATTCAAATATGATAACATAAGGCTGGGCGACATAGCAAGACCCCATCTGTGTTAGGCCATTCTTGCATTGCTATGAAGAAATACCTGAGACTAGATAATTTATTAAGAAAAGAAATGTAATTGGCTCGAAGCTCTACCGGCTGTACAGGAAGCATAACGTTGGCATGTGCTTCTGGGGAGGCCTCAGGAAGCTTACAATCATGGTGGAAAGCCAAGGGGGACTAGGCATCTCAGATGGTGGGAGTAGGAACAAGAGAGAGAAGGTGCCACACACTTTTTAAAAAACCGATCTCGAGAGAATTCATTCACCCTCTCAAGGGCAGCACCAAGGAGGATGGTACTAAACCAGGGATCCCCAGTCTTTTTGGCACCAGCGACCAGTTTCGTGGAAGACAATTTTTCCACAAACTTGGAGGGAGGGTTATTTCAAGATGATTCAAGAGCATTACGTTGATTGTGCACTTTATTTCCACTCTTATTACATTGTAATATATAATGAAATCATCATACAACTCACCACAATGTAGAATCAGTGGGAACCCTGAGCTTGTTTTCCTATAATGGTCCCATCTGGCGGTGATGGAGACAGTGACAGATCATCAGGCATTGGATTCTCATAAGGAGCAGGCAGCCCAGATCCCCTACAATAGGGTTCATGCTCCTATGGGAATCTAATGCCACAGCTGATCTGACCAGAGACGGAGCTCAGGTGGTAATGCCTGCTCACCTGCCACTCACCTCCTGCTGTGCAGCTGGCTTCCTAACAGGCCACAGACCAGTACCTGTCCATGGCCCAGGGGTTGGGACCCCTGTGCTAAGAGGAGGCTCAGGTTTATTCATGAGGGATCTACCCCCATGATCCAATCATCTCCCACCAGGGTCCACCCCCAGCAGTGAGGAGTACATTTCAACATGAGATTTGGGCAAGGATACACATTCAGACTATATCACCACCTCCGCAAAAACAAAATTAGCCAGGCATGGTAGCACATGCCTGTGGTCCCAGCTACTGGGGAGGCTGAGCTGGGAGGATCGCTTGAGCTCAGGCACTTGAGGCTGCAGTGAGCTGTAATGTTGCCACTGCACTTCAGCCAGGGCGGCAGAATGAAACCCTGTCTCCAACAAAAGAAAAGAAAAATATAATAAGGCAAGGTTCAGCACGTCACAAGGATGCTGAAGATAGGAGCAGTTCTGTTGTACTGACTGTATTAGTACTTGGTGGGGGCTTTATGACTGTGCATACAGCGAGCGAGCTCATGGATGATGTGGGTGGTAAGTGGGCCTCTTTCTACCCCAACTGGCTACCTCCCAGGTCACTAACCCATTACCCAATCACTTCAGAGCAGGAATGTCACAGGGAACCCTGTAGGTGAACTTGGGCTCCCTTCCTGGCCAGGGGCTTTCAGGCAGCCCCTGAGGCAGGTGGGCTGAGGTCTGGGGTGGGGATGGGGGCTTTTGAAAAGCCTGGAGGGGGTAGGGGGTCTGCAGGAGGTCATGCTGTGGACCTGTGCCACGTGTGCCCTTTATAGCCGGTTCTCTTCCTTCCCACTCCCCCACCCACTGGCTCATGATTTTCCCTGCTGATCCTGGCTTTTTCTCAGCCAGCTGGAGGAGGGCAAGGAGCTGGCTGTGGCCTCTGGGTTCTCCTGTGAACCCCATTCAGCCCCGCCCTTCTGCAGGGGCCTTTTCTTGACCTGGCATCCCCATAACAGCTCCTGCCTCTGCCCCCTCCTGGGCCTGAGCTCCCCACTCCTAGCTCAGACCAGGTCAGGAGGAAAACCTCATTCCTCCCGCAAGGCCACTGACATGCAGCTGGGTAGTTCTGCCTGCCCAGCCTCACACCTGCTGTACTGCAGCCTACTCAGAAGAGGCACCAGCCTCCCAGATCCCCAATTCCAGAGGAAGATGAGCCTCTGGAGTGGAATAGAATGAGGGACTGTGAGGTCATGAACCAGCCTTCCCATTTTGCAGGTGAAGACACTGAGGTCCAGGGACTTGTGTAAGAGAGCAAGATGAGAAAGAAGCCATGCGTGTGAAACGGACCGGCAGCCACTACTGTTATTTGGGACTAAAACCAAGATCCCCCCCATCCCCCCATGCAGCTGCCAGTGATGGTCTTCATTACACCTCCCCAGGCTTCTTGCTGTTCCTCTGCAAGCCTGTTCCCCTCTCTGAGCTGCAGTCTGGCTGTTACCTACGTGTCGCTCAGTGCCTTGTCCCATTCTGGTGTGTGTTCCTGGGTCACCACTGTGGAGGCATCTCTGCCACACACACACACACACACACACACACACACACTTCTCTAGGTTTATACAGCCCTTGTGTCCCCAGCATGATTTTCCATAACTCTTTCCTCATTTGAACATTGCCCTTGCCTGGAAACTGAGTTCCAAGGGCAGGGACCTGGAACGATGTGTCCTCCTGACTTCGTGGGCACCTGTTACGAGGGACTGGCACAGGACAGCAGCCCTGGGGTCGTCAATGGATGGGTGACTCCGTTTGGTGCTGGACAACTCAGAAAGCACCTGGAGACATCAGGGCGTGCTGCTGAGATTCTGGGGCTCACAGTCAGTCCTGGATAGGAATCCCCATTCCCCATCCTTGCTGTGTGGCCTTGGGCAAGTAATTCACCATCTCTGCACCTCAGGGTTCTCGTGTGTAGAAAAATCTAACAATAGTACCTGTGCAATGGGCAGTTGTGAGGGTTTGATAGGACAGCATCTGAGAAACTTCTAGCAAGCTGCCGGCCTTGGAAAGCATTGGACAGTTACTCCTAGATGACCCTGGGAAGCGATGAGTTGGCCAGCAAGCCAAGGGCCTGGGTGCTTCCAACCGGATCTTATGTTCTCGCCGTCTCAAGTTCTTTTCAGAATGTGCTGAGGGATGAACAAATGAATTATTAAGCATTCTCTGTCTAGGAGACTGGGTTTTCTGTTCTTGTCAGGGGTTTTTGGACTAAAACTGTTGTGGGGACACATCCCTTTCTTCATTCGCACCTGCTGGAAGTCAAGAGAGAATCCGACAAGAGACCTTTATTCCCACTTTATGGATGAGGTGGCTGAGGCTCAATCTGCTGATGTGGTTCTTGCCATCTCGGGTCTGGTCCGTGGGGATGGCAGGAAAGGCCTGGACCCGTGATCCCTGCTACAGTCACGCCCCGTCAGCCCTGCCCAGGGTGGGTGTGCTCTGCTTCTAGCAGGCTCTGCAGGGAGCTAGTGCTCCCTGAGGAGATAAGGCCCTTCTGAGCTTGGGCCTCCACCACACTGGCTTTAGCAGGGCCCTAGAGGAGGCCGGGGGCTGGGAGCACAGAGGAGCCCCCTGCACTATCCACTGGCCAGTGGCGGATGGCAGCAGGAGGCGAGGGCTGCTGGCCTGGGACAAGGTGGAGTCCCACCCCTGGCTGCTGCGAAACTGCTCCTCCCTCTCCACTGTGACCTCCTCTGGTCTTAGCCAACCCCATTTCCAATCTATCCTGCCATGTGCCATGCGTGCATGCATTCCTGGGCCAGGAACAGTGGAGAGGCAAGGACGCCCAGTTTCTGACCTCAGAAGGCTTCCAGTGGCAGCCCTGTAGTTTCTTTTTCATGCAGACGAGCCAGGAGAAGGCCATGGTGGAGGAGCTGTGAACCTGTGGACCCCTGAGTTGAGGGAGGCTGGGCTGGGAAAGGGACTGGAGGCCTGTGGAAGGGGTCTCCTGCTCCAGCTCAGAGATGCTGCTCAGACTTCACCTCCTCCTGGAATCTTCCTTGCCCGCTGCACCCACCCACCTGGAGCTAGGAGTTCCTTCCTCTGCTCTCAGAGTCCCCTGTGCTTTGGGCACAGCATAGTCTGTAGGCACTGGTCCCTGACTGTGACCTCAGGTGAGTTGCTTAGCAGTGCTCGCCTCCGTTCCCCCTTTGTAAAATGGGGATAGCAACAGACGTGCTACCTTCCGTCACATCCCCCTCTCAGAGCACTAACACTGTCCCCCGCTAGCCTTGAGCGCTGGCTCCATGCCTGGCACGCGGGAGGCCTCTCTGCCATCTTTTCAGGTGCACCTTCCTGGCTATGGAGCAAGAACACAGAGCCCCGGGGAGCTCCAGGCCCAGCTCTGTGCTGCAGCTGTCTACCTTGATCACAGAAGAGAATCAAAGACCACCTTGTGGGGACCATAAGAAGGCGATGAGGAGAAGGCAACACAGATGTACATGAGGAAGCCTGGAGGGAGAGGAGGCTGTACCGAAATAGAGAACTATGAAGGGCAGACGCTGCTCCACTTACCATGGGGCTGTGTCCTGATCAACCCGTTGTAAGCTGAAAGCACATTTAATGCCGGTCACACTGTGGGTGGTCCCCAGCTTAGGATGGTTCAGCTTATGATGTTTTGACTTCAGGATGGTGCCAGAGTGATACGCATTCAGTAGAAACCACAGCCGCATTGTGAGTCAGTCATAGAACCTCCTTGATTTACCATGAGCTTATGTCCCGATAAACCCCCTGTCAAGTTGAGAGATCGTAAGTCAAACCATCCTAAGTCGGGAGCATCTGTAACCTGAGCTCAAATCCCAGTGCTCTAGTTCTCTTGCTGTGTGACTTTGAGAAAGCTTCCAAACCTGCCCAAGTCTTTAAGGGGTGTGCTGCCTCTCGGAACTGGGTCCACAGCCCTGCAGGGTGGCTACTCAACTTCACCTGAAGGGAAGGGGGCCCACGATGGGTCTCCAAGGGCAGCTCTTCTCCCTGAAGGGCAGTTATGGAAAGTCCACTAAGCTGCCCCCAGGACTTGAGATGTGGAAGGGACTTAGAAACGATTGTTCCGCTCTTTATCTTACAGAGGGGGAGGCCGGAAGTGGGAGTGGAGGGGTGATTTGCCCTAGTCCCTGGAGCTGGCCTCTGCAAAACCAGCCCCAGGACCCGGGCTCCTCCAGCCAGTGCTCGCCCTGCACTCCCTGGGTGTCTCCAGCAGCACGTGGAGACGTTGCCGGGAGAGGGTGTGTAAATGGGAGGCTCACTCAGCGGAGATGTGCTGACTGCCCGGGCCTGACGTTGGGGAGCCTTCTGAGAGGCTGCACCACCCAGGGCAGGGCTGGGCGTTAGCGATCACCTGGTGATTTGGACTCTAAGATGTGGAAATGTCACTGGCCACCCTGGCTGGTGCTGTGTAAACTCCACTAAATGCCATCTTCTATTTTGAGCCTGTTTCCCAGGGAGGCCCCAGGAAGCAACACAGATGAGCATGTCTTCCTAGAATGGGGCTGGTGGAAGTGGATACAAGGAGGGCTTGATGAGCCACAGCTACATGCCAGAGTGGGAGGTGCTGGGCCTTCCCCATGAGAAAGCAGCCAGCGGGTTGGGGGGCAGGTGCTGTAGGAGGGGACAGACTGGGTCCTGCAGGGAGGAGGGGGCTATAGCAGGGGACAGATTGGGTCCTACTGGGTGGGGCTATAGGAGGGGACAGACCAGGTCCTGCAGGGTGAGGGATGCTACAGGAGGGGACAGACCAGATCCTGCAGGGATAGACCGGGTCCTGCAGGGTGGGAGATGCTAGAGGAGGGAGTAGACCAGGTCCTGCAGGGTGGGGAGTGCTAGAAGAGTGGGTAGACCAGGTCCTGCAGAGATACACCAGGTCCTGCAGGGCAGCTGCTGAGCTGGAAAGATCTCTGGGCAGCCGAGCAGGCCCTACAAGGTCTGCAGAGTCACAGTAGTGCCAGGGCCTGAGAGCCCACCTGGTCTTCACCTCTTGTCTCACTCATAAGGAAACACAGGGGAAGGGCTTCCCAAGCCACTCAGCAGCGCGGCGGTCTGCGGGACACAGCAGCCTTCTCAGCTGGAAGAGGCTTCCAGTGGATGCGGTGCTGGCATCTTCCACGGAACCGACAGCTGCATGGGGTGAGGGACAGCAGGACGCTGAGGGAGAGGGTCTGTCTGCTGGGTGGGGACGGACTTGAGCTCAAATCCCAGTGCTCTAGTTCTCTTGCTGTGTGACTTTGGGAAAGCTTCCAAACCTCTCTGAAGCCCAGCCTCTTCACCTGTAACTAGGATGCTGGTTTTACCTCACAGAGTTGTTGTGAGGAACCTGTGAGGTATGTTGGTGGTACTTGGCCTACAAATGGCAGCCGCAGTTAGATCCTGAGTCCTCTTCTCTGAGGGGAAGGTGGCCGTTCTGCAGTCACCCTCTCCCCAACCCACCCTGCACCCTGGACTTGGCTACATGACTTTGAAAGGGATTGCTTACCCAACCCCAGGCCTCACAGCCACTTCATCCTGGGAAGTAGGGAGTGTTTGAGCCCAGAGCTGAGAAGACCGCCCAGGAGTGCTCTTTCCTAAGGCTCTTGGGTCCGCACACCTGTATGATCACATCTCCAGCACCTGCCTGGCTCCCAGAATGTGGGCAGAGCTAAGCAGAGCCCAGAGCACAGAGATCTACAGTTCCCTGGCAATGGGCTGCTCTCAGGGGACTGGACGAAAGGGACTTTTCAGCCTCAAAAACTGCAGGTTGAGAGAAGATGCAGGCAAGACATCTTAGCTGGTGAGTGAAAGATCACATTTGCCAATACTTGGGTTTGAGCCGGGCCCAGGGCCTCTGTGGCTGCGCTGTGCTGTCTGTCTCCTCCTTCTTGGGGTCTGGTGAAGTGCTGCTTCTCTTCCTGATCACCAGGGCCATCCTGGTCCTTTCTGACCTTCCTCTTCCATGGAGGCTAAGCGATGGCATTTTCAGGCTCTGTCCTGGGCTGCTCTCCCTCGATCCCCTAAGGTGACCCCAGCCATGCCCCCAGATTTGCCATCTGTGCTCCCTCAGCTCCACTGTCGGCATCTGCAGCCCGGATCTACATTTTGTGCTTCGTGGTGATACCCACAGGGCCTCCTGGCATGCCTGCCTGGACGTTCCCCAGGTATCTCACCCCCACTCCCAAACCTTCTCTCTCCTCTTTGGTTCATCCTGGTGAATGACAACACCATTCTTCTGGTCAACCAAACGAACCCTCAGACCTGACTTCATTTTCTCTCTTTTCCTCTGCCACTGAGAGCTATGGTTTCCCCTTTGCCAGCATCACCACCATGGACCAAGCCCTCCTCATTCGTAGTCACTGGGACTACTGTGTCTTCTGCTCCAACCTGTTCTCCTTACTGCAGCCAGAGCCAGCCCCCTGACTTGCCGTCCGGCCCCCACCGTGCCTGCCCCCTGCATGCAGCCATGCTCCGAAGGCGGTTTCTGCCCAGCCTGGCCTCCCCTTGCTCCTTCCTCTCTCTTCCCACACAAACCTGGGGGATTTTGACCCTTCTGAAACTGTCTGCCTGGAGCACCCTCTTTCTCTTAGCCACTTGATGAACTCTCCCCCATTTGTGAGCACTCAGCTCAGATGCCTCAGATAGAAATATCTCATGCCTAGCAATGGAATTAGAAGCCTCTCCTGCTGGTTCAACCTTGTTGCCAGCTCCCGATGCATGTCTCCTCCACTGGTCTGTGAACAGGATGAGGGCGAGGACCGTGCTGGGTCCCCTGTGCCTACCCCAGGGCCTGGTATACAGTAGGAGCTCAATTATGTCTGCTGAGTGCTTGAATATGACTAGGAAGGGTTTGGATCACTGCAGCAGAGTGCTCAGGAATGTTGGAAAGGGGCGTGTTTAGGGCAGATTGAGGGACAGCATGGTCCACAGGGAGGGAAAACCACGGGACACGCCACCCTCAGGGGTGGGAGAGGCGGATGAAAAACCTCCTTCGTGTTTTAGATAAATTCATTAATGATAGGCCCACTATTCAGCCATATCCTGCACCTGAGGTTTACACAAGGGCACCAGCATGTCCACTCCTGGGCGGGCTCTGCAGCCTGCTCAAGTGCACGTGTCCATTACATGATGCAAAGCCCCCGGTGGAGTGTGGGTGACTTCACTTTGGATCGGGGGTCCCCTGTCATGGCTGGGAACTGCTTGGATCAGCTATTCATGTTTTCCTTCCTGCGGGCAGAGCTGGTCTCAACCCCATTACCCAGTGGCAGCCTGTGTGCAGATGGGCTAGTTGGGTCCAGGGCGATTCATCTGAGCAAGCTGCAGGCAGGGCCACACCGAGAGAGTGTGTGTGTGGTCCTGAGGTCTTTAGTTATAATTTGGGTGGTCAAAGTGACCTTTCCCATTGTGGGCATGGCAGCGGTCACAAATCCACTCTGAAAGGCACAGGGTGCAACCAGAAAGGGGCTCGTCTTGCCTGGTTAGAAAGAATGCATAGGGGCTGGAGAGATGAATCAAATGTAGTCCCCATATTCACTTGGGGCGGGAGACTGAGGGTGGGCTGGAGAGTGAGGCTTGAGGACAGGAGAGGGAAGGGAGAAGGGAAAGGCTTTGTGTTACCCTTGCCCTGGGGGCTTGGAATAGAGACATAGGAACTTTCCAGAGTTCAAAGATTCTATTAACAAGTTGCCCAATGTGTTCATTCATTCATTAGAGAACACCAGATGCCAGTAAGTGACAGGTAGTATGCCTCAGATCAGAGATAAAAAGTTAAACAAAAAACCCAAACCCTGGTCTCTGTTATTCTGGGAGCTTAGACGGGGAAACAAAAGGAAACTTGCATTTCTCCAGTACATGGGTGTCCCAAGGCATTTGGTCTTTTTATTTTTATTTATTTATTTATTTAGAGATGGAGCCTCGCTCTGTTGCCCAGGCTGGAGTGCCGTGGCACCAGGTCAGCTCACTACAACTTCCTCCTCCCGAGTTCAAGCAGTTCTCCTGCCTCAGCGTCCCAGTTAGCTGGGATGATAAGCATGCACCACCAGGCCCAACTAATTTTTTGTATCTTCAGTAGAGACAGGGTCTCACTGTGTTGGCCAGGCTGGTGTCAAACTCCTGACCTCAGGTGATCCTCCCGCCTCCGCCTTCCAAAGTGCTGGGATTATAGGCATGAGCCACCACTCCCAGTCAGCATTTTGGTCTTTCTAATCAAGTTTTTTGCAACGTCTTGGAGAAGGCAGTAGTGGCCTGAGGCCTGCTGTGCTGGGGGGGAATTGAGGCTGGGTGGCGTGGGGTGAAGCCAGTCTCACCCAGGACATGCTCTCCTGAGCCCTAGGGTGTTTAGGGAAGTCACCCCGATCTTGACCCTACATCCAGAAAGACTGCATCTGCTGCAGGCGCTTCTGTTCCCAGAAGCCTCAGGGTGCTTTCCCATGCCATGTCCCCTGGGCCCCTGGAAGGAAATGCCATTTCATCCCTGTGTTCTCAGACATGCGCCCTAAGCCCGCCACCATTGCTCAGCTGATGTCAGGGATGCCGACAAGAAGGGCTTAAAATAGCTCTGATTTGATGTGCCCAGGGGCTGGGTTGGCAGCTGGGCCCCCACCGTTTCGTTGTGCAGAAGGCATTTTCTGCTTTAGGGTATGTTGGTAGGGGTGTGTGCAGGGTGGAGGGGAGCATAGAAGTTTCTCAGAGCCAGCCAGTCTGTGGAAGGTTCTAGAGTCTGTTCTCATACTCAGAGCCTGTGAAGCCGAGGCCTGTGGCCCTGGTCGCGGCTACATGGGTGTGTTATTTTTGCTGCCAGACCTTTCCTTTGGGTAGTTCTGGGGGAGTCTGAAAGTGGGATTTGTGCGTGGGTGTGGGGCACCCTGCCCTGGCGTGTGGTGAATGGCTGGAATGAAGAGGGCTCTCGAGGGGTCTGCGGGTCCAGCCCTTGCCTTCTGTGTGCTGTGAGCGTCTGACAGCCTTAATAGGTTTGTTTCTGTTTCTTAAACTGTCCAGGGCGAGGCAGGAAACCTGTCTCATTGTAGGTTCAGCCGGCGGTGCCGGTTGCTAAGTTCCCTCGTGTTCAACCCAAATCTCACCTGCTTGAATTTAGCTGGGGCCTCTGGTCGTCTATCTTTGGGAACATCTATTTTATGTAATTGAAGCCAGGATTGCAGGCACCTCTTCCATCAGAGCCATCAGAGCTGGGGCCAAACTCACGTTAGTGCACTCGGATTGGATGTTACCATGGCGGGCTGAGGGGCACTGGATATATGGATGCCCCTCCTGGGGGTTAAAATCTAGCTGGAGATGTTTCTCTCTTCCTAAGTGACTCAGCGCACGGTGAGTGGTAAGGAGAGCTCAGATATTGGAGGAGAGAGGCCTTCAGGGGTAGGAAACAGAGGCAGGCACCGTAGCTGAGCAGGTGGAGGCTTCCATCTGGCTTTCTAGCATGGCGGGCCATTGAACTCTCTGAGCCTCGGGGTCCTCACCTGTAAAATCGGGCTTGCAGATGATCTCGTTCACAGGGATGTGGACGGGAGTGAGTGAGATGGGGAGGGAATGAAAGAAAGAGAGCAGGAGAGCATAGTGCCCTGAAGTAGGAGCACTCCCTTTCGAGTCAGCACCGGGATATGAACCCAGCAGCCACATCCTCTTGCTTTGGTCTCTTCATCTGAGGGCAAGCCTAAGGCTTTCTGAAGGCTTACACGAGTTCATAGATGCAGAGTGCCTGGCACAGAAATGGGAGTGAGGAGAGGAATTTCACCAGGGCAGGAAAGCAGGCATGTGGTGGGGAGCTTGGCCTGCCCAGGGATGGATCTCCAGGCAGAGGGGACAGCAGGAGCAGACTCAGAGAGGGGCACCCCCAGGAAGGTCTGGGGACGGAGAGCCATGGATGTGGCCGGAGGGCAGGAGCAGGTGTGGGGGACAGGCAGGAAGGCGGGTCAGAGTCAACCACGGGAGATTGAGCTCCAGGGTGCAGAGGCAATGGACACCACCCAGGTTACTTAATCTAGGTAAGCCTCAGTTTCCTCATCTGTCAAATGGGACTGAGCCCCAGGTTGTCATAGTAACTGACTGTTCACCTGGCAAAGGCTCACGGGCTGTACCCTGTCCTGTCTGTGTCAACTCAGGCAGTGATGCTCCTGAGATTGGCGAATAGGATGGAAGGGTGCCACGGCCTTCTGCTCTGTCCTGCAGCCTGCTCCTGAGCCAGGATCCTAGGGAGCAGCCACTAAGGCTCCGACCTGGGCAGAGTGAGTGGCAGGCGGGTAGGAGAGCCTCAGATGGGCACGGTGCCTACCTGGGCCATGCAGCCCGAGGTCCCGAAGCCTCCTTGGCCCCTCCTTTGAGCCACTTTCTGCTGCAGCTGCTACACGTGGCCACTTGGCCCTAGATCCTTGCAGCCCTGGGATGTGGTCAGACATGGAAAGGACCCACAAGGAGGCAACCACTCCACCCTCAGAAGGATGCATCAGATGAGAAAGTGATCTTGCAATGTCTCAACAGCTTTGCTGTGGCTACAAGTCAGACCTCCCAAATAAGCCAGGCGTAGGGTGAGGGAAAGGGGAGCGGCATGGACAGGGCAGAGAACAGATGAGAGAACTGGCAAGCCTGGGTATCAGTGAGCTCACAGTGCTTTGGTGGCAGTGAGCTTAGCCCTGTCCTCGATGACGGGTGCAGGGTGGCGCTGAATTTGGAACCCCCAGATCTGCTCACTTCCTGGTTGCTTTGTAATTTGAGTGCCCCTGCTCTCCTCTCTGAGGTGGGTCTGACAGCTGAATGTGGGTTTGGCTTTTTTCTTTGTGTGCCCTGTCTCCGTGCCTCCCTGCGGGGGCCACAGTGATAGCAAGTGACCGGGAGCAGGAGGGGAAGCACTGGCAGGGGACCTTGCCCACAGCAATCCAGGCTGGCTGTGAGTGCAGGGCCACGGCGACGGGACTGTGTGTCCACGGGTATCTGCACAGGTGGAAGCTGAGCAGTGTGTTGTGTGCATGGATATTGGGTGGTTTGCGTGTGTGTGTGTGTGTGTCTGTGTGTGTGCGCTCTGTTGGACACGGTGCATCTGTGTGGAATAGATGTGCTTTGTGTGGAGTAGCCTGTGTGGAAAGTGCAGGCATATTGTGAGTACAATGTGTGTACGCATCTGTGTGTGATGTGTTCGAGTGTGTGTGTTCAGGTGGGAGGTACGTGTATGGGTGCAGTCGTGTGTGTGAGTGAGATAGCACACACCGCATCCTCCAGGATAAGGGTAAAGATGCTTTGAGTAAAAACCCCTCGGAGGGGATAACTGTGTCATTATCAGTGTGAGAGGAAAGGTTTGCTCTGCCTTTGAGGTTGGCTTTTTGGGTCTTTTTGGAAAGAGGCTGAAATGTTCTTGGCCACAAAGGGGTTGGAGTGCAGCCCACAGGCCTGGTTGCTGGGGTGGAGGTGGCCCTGGAGGGGCCATCGGGGTTCTATGTGCTGCTGTGACCTTGGGCCTGGGGCCTCAAGGCCTCCCTTGGTGAGCCCATGGGTTGCAATTGATATGGCCTAAGGCCCTGCTGGTCACTAGGGTCTCAGCTCCCCAGCCTCCCCACAACCTCTACAGGACTCAGCACCCATGAGCACCCAGGCCACATAGCCACACGGACCATAGGCTCTGAGGTCAGGAGGCTGGGGCTGAAGCCCAGCCTACCACGCAGCCACTTAACACATCCTCTGTAGGTCTTCCCGGGAGCGAGCCTCTGGAAGGGGCTGGGGACCCATTGTGGGGCAGAACCGGGCTCAGGGCCTGCCTGCGGGGCTGAGGGTCCTGCAGGAGTTGCCGAGCTTAACCTCAGCTCACACAGGTGCTTGGCAACAGTCCCAGTGCACGGGGTCAGCAGACCCAGCTGGGTGACATCCGCCAGTTCCTTCGCCTACAGTTTCCCCATCTCCACAGGGCCCCTGGTGCCACCCTGGGGTTGGGGCAGAAGCAGGAGGCCTCGCAGGTGCTAAGTGCCCCTAAGCGGTATCCCTTTGTGTGGTTGTGGCTGTGGTTGTGACACTGTCCCCTCTGTTCCTGCCCCTGGGCACTAACCTATAGACAGTCAAGGGCTGAAAGAGTGGAGGGTGTTGATGGGAGGAGGCTGTGAACCCGGAGGAAGGACAGCAGAGAGGGGAGAAGGAGCCTGTTGGACAGGGCCTGGAGGGGTCTCTGTGTCATGAGGCAATGGGAAAGTTACCCCCTCAGACTCCTCTCCACTGAGGCCCCTCTAGGAGTCATTAAGGAGCCCCCTCAGCTCAGCACCTGCGAGGCCTCCTGCTTCTGCCCCAACCCCAGGGTGGGCCAGGCACAAAGAGACATTTTTCAGGAGGGAAAGAAGCAGGAACTGTGGCGGGTGGGTCTAGCTTCTTCTCTGCCAGGGCTCTTCCTGCCTCCTTGCCTGGCTTGGCCCATCAGCTATTTACTGGGGACTGGAAGTTCTAAAGCTTTTGTACTTGCTTGAGTTTCAGTGCATATACAGGTTCACATACTCACCACCACAATCAGCTCACAGGACAGTTCCATCACCCCAGAACACTCCCCCATGTGCCCACTTTTAAGCAAATCATCCCTTAATTTCAATCCCTGGGAGCTACTGATCTGTTCTCCCTCCCTCTGCCTTTGCAGAATACCATATAAGTGGAATAACACTGCATATAACTATCGAGACAGACTTCGTTCATTCAGGATAAGGCCTTGGAGATTCATCCAGGTTGTTGTGTGCATCAGTGGTTTGTTCCTTTTTATTCCTGAGTAGTATTCCACAGTATGGATTATCATAATTTCTTATATATTCACCTGCTGAAAGATAGTTGGCAAGTATGAAAAGAACTGCCAAAACATTTGTGTACACATTTTTGTGTGGACATAAGTCTTTGTTTCTATGATACCCAGAAAGGGATCTATGGGTCATTTAGGGGTAGTGTGTTTAACTTTATAAGAGTCTGTCCACTGTTTTCCAGAGTGTCAGTAGCTTTTGCATTGCCACTGCAATAGATGAGCGTTCTAGTTGCTCTGTATTCTTATCAGCACTTGACAGTGTCAGGGTATTTTTTAGCCATTTTAACAGATATGAAGTGCTCTCTCATTGTGGGGTTTTTTCCTTGTCATTTTAATATATGTTTCCCTACTTACTTAAAATGTTGGGCTTCCTCCTCCCCATGTTTATTTGCTATTGGGTATCTTCTTTGGTAAAATACCTGTTCAAATCTTGCACCTATTTAAAAAATTGGGTTGTCTGTTTTCTTACTAGTGCCTTTTTTTATTCTAGGTATACGTTTTTGTCAGATATATAATTTGCAAATATTTTCTCCCAGTCTGTAGCTTGCCTTTTCATTATCTTAATAAAGTCATTCACAGAGAAAAAGCTTTTAATTTTGATAAAGTTTATCTTTTTTGTTTTATGGATCATGCCTTTTCTGTCATATTTAAGAACTCTTTGTCTGATACAAGGTACAGAAACCAATCCTAGGGTTTCTTCTTAAAGTTTTATGGTTTTACACTTTAACCTATGATGCATTTTAAGTTAGTTGTTGCATATGAATGACTAATTATTACTACATCGTTTGTTGAAAACAAATACTATCAACATCGAATTGTCTTTATACCTTGTGAAAAACCAACTGGCCACAATTGTGTGGGTCATCTTCTGGACTCTCTTCTGTTCTGCTGATCTGTGTTTCTCTCTTGGCCAATGCAACACAGCACTGTAGCTTTATAGTAAATCCTAAAAGCAGATAGTGTTCTTCAAATTTATTCTTTTTTAGAATTGTTTTGACTATTCTAGTTTCATGTAAATTTTAGAATCGGCTTGTCTGTATTAATTAAAGAATCCCACTTGGGTTTTAATTGGAATTGTGTTACACCTGTAGATTAATTTGAGGGCAATTGTCATCTTACTATAGTGCATCTTCCAATCCAGGAACATGGTATGTCTCTCTATCATTCAGGTTTTCTTAGATTTCTTTTATTAGCATCTTGCAGCCATGGCATACAAATCTTGCATGTTTTATTAGATTTGTCTCTTAAGAATTTCATTTTTGGAGCTAATTTAAGTGATATATATTTTTAATTTTTAAATTTCCAATTCATTAATTATTTATAGAAATGCATTTGACTTTTATAGGCTGACTCTGTATTGTGAGGCCTTGCTAAATTAATTATTTATATGAGCTTTTTAATAGATTGCTCAGGATTTTCAATCTAGACAATCTTGTCATTTACAAATAGGGACAGTTTTACCTCTTTCTTTGTAATCTGCATATACTTTCTGTATTTATTTCTTTTTCTTGACTTACTGGACATCATACTAGAAGTATGATGTCGAATAGGAGTGGTATGTGTAGACATTATACCCCTGTTCCTAATCTTAAGACAAAAGCGTTCCGTCTTTTATCATTAAGGATGATAACTGAGAGTTTCCATAAATGCCCTTTGTCTACATAAGTTTAAGGAAGTTCCCTTCTATTTCTGGTTAGCTGAGAAAATGAATGGATGTTGAATTGTGTTACCTTTTATTTCTGCATCAGCTGTTATGATGCATGGTTAATAATGTCATAGATTACATTGATTGATTTTTAAATATTGGACCAGCCTTTCATTCCCAAGAAAAACCCCAATTGGCTCTGGTATATTGTTCTTTCTATATATTACTGGATTTAATTTGCTAATATTTTGTTGAGGATTTTTGCAGCTATGTCTGTGGGAGATGTTGTCTGTAGTTTTATTTTCTTGTATTGTGTTTGACTGACTTAGCATCAGAGTAATGCTGGTCTCATAAAATAAATAGGGAAGTGTTTCTTCCTTTTTTATTTTCTGGAAAAGATTGTGTAGAGTTGGTGCAATTTCCACTTTAAGTGCTTGATTCTCTAATCCTCAGGCCCCACAAAACTTGAGCTCACCCCTGTTTGGAGCTTTGAAGGCGGGTTGTTATCCAGAATCAGAGATTTCAATGCTGTTTCTGAGAGTATCATTAGAAGCAGCTGGAGACTATGGGCCCAGATAGGCAAATCTGTTTAGCCCCCTGCCCCTTGTAGAAGTCACTTGTTTTCTACTCCAGCCCGTCCTGGGCAGAGCCATAGCTAACCCCAGAGGGGCAACATAGTTTGGGCAAGACCTTCTCTGATTTTCCTGAACCGTGACTGACTGTGGGGCTTCAGGGAAGTCACTTAGTCTCTCTGAGCCTCAGATGAGCCAGCAGGAAAAAGAAGATGACAGCTGTGAGTCTCCCTCAAACAGCTGTGCTCAGAGCACTAGATACTTCTGCTGGAGGGAACAGGAATTTTAAACAATGCCATGGCTTACAGAGTAAGGGAAGGAGATAGACTCAAAAGGATATAAGCAGAGTGGGCTGAAGGGAACACAGGGACAGAGCACCTCAGTGAGCAGTAATGGCTGTCATCTGTGTGGCGACTTCTAACCTCCCATCTGTCCTCACAGGCACGGTCTCATTTAAGGTCCCTGTGACCCTCTGAGGGGGGAATATGGTATGCACTCATTCGTCCAACATGTCCTGGGGTTCTACTGTGGACTAGGCATTTCATACATGAGGAAACTAAGGCTCGGAGAAGTTAGATGTCCCTCAAGGTAACACAGCCAGGTGGCAGAACTGGAAGGGAGCCCAGGTGTTTTGGACAAACTCTGTTCTTCCCCACTGTCATGTAGGTTGGACTGAGTTCAGAGGTAAGGAGACACATGGTCTACCTCTGGGAGGCGCGTGGGCAGGAGCAGTCAACAGCTCTGGCCCCAAAGCCAGACTGCCTGGGCTTGAAGCCCTGCTCAGCTACTTACTTAGCTGGGAAGAGCAAGGTGTATGTTTTAACCTCAGTGCTTCTGTTTGCTGTCTGTAAAATGAATATTGGTAGGTAATATTGCAGCTACTTCATAGGTGTGCTGTGAGGATTAAATGAGGTAATACGTGCCAAATGCCCAGAACAGCGCCTGGCACAAATGAGTGTCACACAAACATCCAGCATTATTGTTTGCAAAGATGTGAGGCCATCCTTTGTGCTCTGTAAGGTCACTCACTTGAAGAAAGACAAAGTCATAAGATGTTGGCAGAGGCTTGGAGATCCCTCCTGCCTGCCCCTCCTGTGATGGGTGAATAGCGGCACTCAGCCACAGGAGGGGTCTTGCCCAAGGTCGCCCAGTCCTGCAGACCATAGACCAGGCCCAGCTTTCTTGAGCCGGTGCTCCATGAGGACACGTGGCGTTGCCGCCTTCGTCCCTGTGCATTTCATGATCCGAGGCTACTAGGGGAGATACGGTGTGACACGCGGTGATATCCACTGTGGAAGCAAATCTGGGAGGATAGTTGGTGTCTTCTCTTGGGAAGGGTGCAGTGAGCTTTCTGGAACCCGCCAGGAAGGTGGGGCAGGAGGGGGCTTGGAGGAATGACACCCAATCCTGTGTCTCCTGAAAATGCCGTGCTTCCCCCATCAGAGTGCACCTCTGGGCTGGCACCCCATGCGGTGGCAGAGGAGGGCGAGGGCCGGTGGGATGAGATCACCCGCCTGGAGCCGCCTTTCCGCAACGCTTTGGGTCTGGCGCCACCGTGTGACTGCGGGGAGAGGCTGCTTCCGCAGAGGGGATGGGAGGGCCTGCAGGGGGCGGCTGGCAGCGCAGCCTCAGAGGTCACCCAGGAACTCTGGGTTTTACACTCAGGAAACAGATTCTGAGGGAGAGCAGCCCTGGCCCAGGGGCTTAAGGGGGGCATGCCTTATGCCCTCCTCCCACCCCACCCACCTGCCTGGTTGTTTCTTGGCAGCTCCTTAGATCCTGAGGGAGACAGACACCAGGGAAAGCTGGGAGGACAAAGAATCCTAGAGCTGCCAGGACCCTCCTGCATGAGAGGCAGGGGCTTTGCACGTGTTGTGGGGGCCAAGCAAGGTTGTGGGTCGGCCCGGGTTCTGATCCTGCCTGGGTCCCCCAGCACTGAGTGACTGAGGCAGGGGTGGCCTGCTTTCTAGCACTGGTGTCCTCCCCTATAAAGTGGGTCCAGACCTAATCATATTGCACATCAGTACCCCTTAGTTGTCTACTGGGGACCCAAGGACTTAAGAGTACCAGAGGAGGGGCAGGAGCCGGGGCGGTGGGAAAGGATGAGCGTTTGCATTTAGGCCTGGGGGTCAGGCGTGGAGCTGTGACCAGCTCCTACTATGGTCTGGGAGGTGCCCGGTGGGTGACCCAGGAGGTACCATACTGTCCAAACTCGGTTCTGCCTGGACCCTGGTGCCCTCTAGGCCCCAGCGTATGCTTGCTGATTGGCTCTGGGAGGAGTGGCACCCGCTTTGCCTATATCCACCCTGGCTCTTCCCACACCCTGGCATGCTCACACCTAGGAGACTGTCAAGATTGGCTCCCCCTGCAGGCATTCCAGTTGAATTGGCTTATTCTGGGCTCATTGGTTTCCTTTGCCCTGGCCTTAGTGGGCAAAGCGGCCTGTGGCTTGGGGAGAATGTGGGGTGGAGGGGTAGAACCGGTGCTCCCTTTGCCCTGGTAGGGCAGACCTGGGTGAACCTGAGCGCTGGCATCACTGACCTGGGACCCAGAAGGATAGGGTTAGTGCTGCCATATAACCATACCTCTAGCTGCTGGGCCACTTGTAAGACTAGAAGAGGCAGACTCTGTGGTCTGAGTGTACCCCTGAGACCGTTAGGTTTGTGTTCTGGGGCCTGGAGTGATCTATGGCTTGTGTGCTGAAAGTGCTACCCATCAGGAGAGCTGGGTTTGGGTCCAGGGAGCAGCTCTGATCTGTGAGATCCACGGCACTGAGGCTCTGCTGGGCACATGGCTGTCCTGGACACGAGTGCCAAAGCTCTTGGCATGCAGCCCTGACTTGGTGCCTTGGCCAGAACATTCTTGTCCCCAGTGCCCTGCCTCCCCACACTCCCGTCATGGTTGATCAACCTGACCCTTCCATCACCCTCCCTCAGGGGCTGACCTCAGCCCCTCCCATAGTACCGATGATGACATCTGCTTCCAGGAACCTCCCTGTATGCGTTTCTTGCTGCCATCACCTCTTCCAGGCAGTCCTTTCCTTCAGATCCCCAGACTTGATGCTGCTCCCCTCACTTTTGCTTTCTCCCTCAGCTCCTTCCTACTTCTCTGTGTGTGTCTGTCTCACTATGTCTCTGCCTCTGTCTCTCTGGATCTCTCCCTCCTCCTCTCCTAGTGCTCTGAGACCAGGTGCAACTTTCCGCTTCCTCTTCCTGAGCCTCTTCCCTGGTTCCTTAATTTCGTGAACTCACAGGCAGGGACCCAGAGCAAGGCAATGCCTTGTGGAAATGCCATCGTCAGCAGGTGGCAGAACCTGGAACAGAACCAGAATTTATTATTTATTTATTAATCTAGCTTTATTTCATGCTAGAGCCTCAGTTTCCCTATGTGTTAAATGGTGATAACCAGACCTGACCTGCAAGGTAAGCCAGGGACCCAAAGAGACTGTATACCTGGAAGGACCTAGCTGGGGGGACTTGTGTCCCGAACTTCCTCCCATGCCCCTCCCTGATGGGGCTGCCACTGCACTCCCTGCCTCATGCTGGTTCTTAGTAGGATTCTGCCTCCGCTCACTCCAGGGGGGGGGATCTGGAGAGAAATGAGGTGCCCATCCCAGCTTCCCCGGCCAGGTCCCTTCAGGATATACCCCCGCAAAGGCCCTTAGGAATCTAGACAGAAGCCAGGAACCCCTCATCAGATGGCGAGCAGGGCTTACTGCACCTGGCATGCGTGTTTGAGGTCACCCTGTGGCTCGGTCACAGCGTGAAGCATGGGTTATTCTGGGGTAAGAGTAGACAGTGGAGGACCAGTGAGAGACTCCTGCATCACCCCAGGCAAGAGGGGCGGTGGCTGGGATCCAGATGGTGGTGTCAGGGACAGAACGGACGATCCAGCAGCCCCGAGTGGGTCCTTGGTAATACCCAAGGCCAGCTGGGTTTGGATAGGGCATCAGTCATGCACTGAATCTTTACAAGTCAGGCTTGGCATTTCAGAGGGCACAGTAGTGGGGCCTAGAACGTGCATTTCACGGGACAGTCAGGGACAGGCGTGTGGTTCACTCCCACTGGCAGTGGCACCCAGTTTATGGTTCCTGTTCTTGATCTTGACTGGGCGCACAGAGCTGTGCCCTCTGACCCTTGCTTCTGGGCAAGCCCTGCCACACCCGCTACCCTGGCCCAGCCTTGGGGGCTGCTGGCCGAGTTTGGATGGTGCCTTAAGTCCTTCTCTTGCCTTGGAGACACAGTTCCAGAGTTCTGATGGAAATGAGGCTGGGGTTATTATGTGGGCCTGGGGGGATGCCCGCTGTACATATCATCCCACTGATCTTCCCACACACCCTGCAATGCTCTCATTCTGTCCCCGTATGAAAGATGAGTAACAAGGACACAGAGCTGAAATAACTAGTTCAAGGTCCCCCACTCAGCAAGGCGTGAGACCACGACTGCCTTAATTGTGAGGCTGTGCTCTCCCCACTACCTGCTTCCTCGGCCTCTTGGCCCTCCCACACAGAGCCGGGGCATGGTCGTCAGAGGGTGGGCAGCCGATCTGCACCTGTGTCCTGGGCCCTGCTGGAACAGACTCCAGGGCAGGCCCTGAGTCCCCCTGATGCCCAGGGAGGATGTCCAGCGGCCTTAGTGTGATCCCTACTTGTTCCACTGTCCACCCACAGGAGCCTGTGCGACGGGGGCCACCTTTCTGAGCCTGTGCTGTTTCCTGTCTGTCACACGTGAGAACAACACCCTCCCACTTGCCACCTGGGCTTGGCCAGCCAGTGAATGGCACATAGTGGGAGCTTCACAAATGTTCATTCCCTTCCCTTCATTTCCTCCTCCAGAACAACAGAGGAGACAACCTTGCTGGACTGTTTCCCCCAGGGTCCTAAAGCTGAGAAAGCCCACCCCCTGTCCCTGAGCTCACCTAAGATGCCGACCTGCAGGCCCTTGGAAGGCATCTGGCCCCACTGTCTCATTTTCCAGATGGGCGAATGGAAACCAGGAGGAGGAGGACTTGCCTAGGGGCCCATGAGGGGTCAGATCCCTTCCTGACTAGCCCCGCCCCACCCCCATGCCTCAGCATCATGTTTTTTGTGGGGAGCCCCTAGAGCCCTGTCCAAGTCTCTGGGAACTTCAGAGTGCAGGGTAGGGGGGGATGCTGGGTCTCTTGGTTTTAGGGGGATGACAAGGGTCCTCTGCAGCCCCCACGCCCACCCATGCTCTCTGTGTTCTCCTCATCTCTCTGGGCAGGTATATCCGCACCATGTACCTGGGGATTCAGAGCCAGCGGCGGAAGGAACACCAGCGACGCTTCTACTGGGCTATGATGTACGAATATGCAGACGTCAACATGCTGCGCCTCCTGGAGACGTTCCTGGAGAGCGCGCCCCAACTGGTGCTACAGCTCTGCATCATGATCCAGAAGAACAGCGCCGAGACCCTGCCCTGTGAGTGCCTGCTGGCCGCGCCCCGCCACCCCGGCCTGCCCTCCACCTGGGGACCACGGGCGCCTCCCACATGCTTCGTGCCTGGCATGCTCTGTGGGCATCGCCCATCCTGCCCTGAGTCCCCAGGATGCCCAGCCCCTACTGCGGTGCTGACGGGGCCCACACCACACTCAAGAGTGGCACAGGCATGTCATGAATGTGTGTGGGCCAGCTCAGCACCCCCAGGCTGCTTCATTCATGTGAGCAGAGCAGAGCCAGCTGGGACCCAGCAGGGTAGAGGGCCCTGGGTCTCCCCACTGGGGGCAGTAGCCCCTGTCCTTGCGTGCTGACGAGAGCCAGGCATTTCCACATCTATGGGTGGGGGAGCTACAGCCCAGAGACAGCATGGGACCACAGGGGCAGTCATGTTGGGGCACACTAATGCCTTCAGACCCTTTAAACTGTAAAGCAGGCTCATAGAGAAGCCCTGTTTTAGAGCAGCTGAAGTAGCTCTGCTCAAGTTCCAGCAGGGGAGAGGGCTCAGGAAGAGGAAGGGCAGGAAGCACCAACACATTGGGTGAGGTTTGAAGGGATGTCATGGGCAAGAAGGATCATCCCGAAGGGTAGAAGTTGCAGGGAGATGGTTATCTATTCAACAGGTGAGAGACAGTCCAGGGAGCCATGCATGAACTGTCTTGGGAGGTGTTGAGTCTATCATCACTAGGACAATTCAAGGCAAGAAGTTGCTGAAGAGACCCAGCGCAGAAGCTCCTGACTGCTGAGCGTTCAGTGAGCATGTGTGATCCGGGTAGCCAGGCAACTGTGGGGAGGGATCTGCTGTCTGTGCCCCAGCCCTCCCTGGCCAGCAGGACCTCTTCGTCTCTTGGGTTCTCACCTCCAGACCCCTCAGGTCCTCTTGGTCCCCCAGCAGGCCCTCAGTGTCACCACATTGATGGACACCCACATGGACCTCCTCACCAATGTGGTCTGGCAGGGGCAGCTACGCCCAGGCCTTTCTCTGATCAGATGTTCCTCCTTCCTTTTTCCAAGCTGGCCCTCTGTAGGCTCCAGTCCCCTTAGGTGCTTAGGCAAAAAGGGGATTTGATCTTCAAAAGCCAGTGGAAGACCGAGCTGTTCAGACTGGAAGCTGACTGGTGGCATTCAAAGCCTGGGGACCTGGTTCTGAATCCAGCTGTGCTGCTGACAGGCTCACCTGTCCTATAAGAACTTGGCTCAGGTGAAGCCTCCTGTCCCATCTCCCGAATCAGAACAGCTCTTGTGGAAACTGCCTGGTGGAAAAAGGGGCCCTGGGGTATCTGTCCATCCCAGAAAGTTGCTGGCTACAGCCTTGCTGGTCCATCACAGAAGCAAGGAGAAGGGGCCATGGGACCCTTGGATTGGACACAGGGGAAGCCAGGCCTGAGACCCACCCTGAGCTGAGGGCCCAGTTCTGCCCTTCGACAAGGCTTCAGGAAGCATGAGCTGTATGCTTGAGGCAGCCACAGCCTGTATCCTCTGGGCACCTGTGGAAGCGGGAGGGATGTGAGGATCTTCAGCAGGTGCTGCCGGTGGGGTGGCACCAGCCAGCATCTGCCGTTGGGCATCTGTAGTCCTCACTGTCAGGAAGGGTCCCCAGGTGGCCCAGGGGCTCCAGCTTCTTGGAGTCACAGCCCAGGTCAATGTCCAGCTCCAGCTGGAACATGCAGAAGCTAAGCAGGAAGCCACGTGGAGAAGGGCAGGGCTGACCACTCATCCAATGCCTCCCTTCTTTCTTGGACACACCCACATGCACACATACTCTCTCCTGGCACTGAGAAGAGATTGGGAACACAGAGGAACCTTGCTGATGCTCCATCTTCAGGATGCCTGAGGAGCCAGGCTGTATGCTTGGCAACGAACTGGTGTGACTGGTTGCCCACAGCTGCGGCCATGGGAGTCCCAGCCTCACAGGATCTCTGAGAAAAGACATAGTGTGAGTGTGAACAGCATGCAGCAGTTTGAACAACATCATTTGTTCTCAGTGCCAAGAGACTCACGTGTGATTGATTCTGGAGCGAGACTGGCATCACAGCATGTCTTTGAAATGCGCATTCTTGCTCTACGAACCTAACCATGAGGAAGCTCTGTGTAAGTGAGCACTGACCCTGGGCAGCAGCACCAGGTGCCAGGATGAGCTGCCCACTGGCAGGGCAATGTCTGGTGCCCTGGTAGGACCTCCATATCCAGCCTGCCCTCAGATCCCAGAGCTGCTGCTCCTCAGCCCAGAGCAACAATGCTGTCATGGGCACATTTGCTGGCACTGGGGAGAGACACCTTTCTCTCCTATCTGAGTCCTTCTTTTTCTCAAAGCCAACTCAGCTGCTGTCTGAGACTCCATCTTGGCCTGTTTGTGCTGCTATAACAAAATGCCTGAGAGTGTATAATTTATAACGAGCAGAGATTTATTTTCTCCCAGTTCTGGAGGATGGAAGGTCCAAGATCAAGGCACCTGCAGGTTCAGCTGCCTGATGAGGGCTGCATCCCTGTAAGGGAAGAACACTGTGTTCTTACATGGCAGAGGGCAGAAGGACAAGCTATCTGCATGTTGTATGAAGCCTCTTTTATAAGGCCCTCAATTCCATTCACAAGAGAGGAGTCCTTAGGGCCTGATCACCTCTCAAAGGTCCCAATTCCTAATCCTATCACATTGGCAACATCTGAACTTTGGAGGGGACACCTTCAGACCATGGCAGACTCTGCTCATTTAAAAGGCCTTTTGCCGTTTCCATTTCAAATCCTCCCCTCTCTGTACCACCAGGGCTGCCAAGTTATGCTTCCTTTCATCTTTTCCTCTTCAATCTCTGGCCTGATCTTGACACCCCAAACAGATGGAGCAGGTGGCAGGGTGGTGTACAGGTGGGCTTCCGATGGGAAATTTGAAATCCAGGGACCTGGTCACCACTTATACCCTCTTGTGATTTTGGACCTTCATCTTTTCACAACCCCATTTTCTCTTTTGTATACTGGAAGAAAGAAGAAGAATACCTAATTTTCAGTGGGGAGGCAATTATATAACACCCAAGAGAGTAATTTGTAAACTTTCAAACTCCATGGGCACCTAGGGGGCTGTGTTTATCATTTCCAGGGCCAGGTGGAGTCATTCTCTTATAGGGCTCGGATGGCCACCTCCCCATCATCAAGTCACCACCCACTGTGGGCCAGACCTGCTGGGGATGGGTTCGCAAAGATGCCTAACCTTCAGGAGTTTATGGGCTGGCAAGGGCCAGGTCCTAGGGAGATTTCTCCCCCTTTCTGGCCTTCTGGATCATCTGTGTCCCAGCTTCCTTGTTATGCCTGTCTTTTCTATAATAGTTTCTCAGATGATAAACAGAAAGGGCTGGGTATCAAATCTCTGGAGAGGAAAGCCAGTGGGGATTCCCAAGGGGCAGTGCACGTTGCTTCCTAAATGTCCTCTCATGTGGGAGCCTATTGGGCTCAGGGTCTGTGTAAGGCCAGGGGCCACTTGGGCATGCTGCCAAGAGCAGACCCCTTGGAAAAGGAGCCGGGAGTGACACAGTATCATGCTGCTCTTGGGCCTTCACCCTAGGGAAGCCCCTTCTGGCTCCTCCTCCCTGTATTCCCTACTTTTGTGCTGGAAGCTTGGAGGTCAGGTGAACATTTCCCCAAGTTTGTTTGGAATGTGGAATGGGTGTTTTCTCAATACAGCCTTTTGTAGTTAAATATATTTGGGACCCGTCGGACTGAACAAAGGTCAGTGGCCATCCTTGCCATTGGCTTGTGGATCTGTAAGCCAGGGATGAGGCTTTAGCGTTAGCTGGGTTTATGGGAAGGAAGCCATTTCTGAGCATGGGCTGCCTGAAAGAGGGTTGGCATTTCTCTCTTACTTAACTTCTAGGGTTGTGTTATCACCAGATAACACAATAAATGCTAATAAATGCCATTCTCATCTTTTCAAGCTGGAGGAAATGTACAAGCTTTAAAGAAATAAGTTTAA
>CAUYLG010044457.1:0-21336 GCA_963573385.1 Cacajao melanocephalus | reverse complement strand
GAGGCAGGAGGATTCCTTGAGCCCAGGAGTTTGAGGTTGCAGTGAACTATGATTAAGCCCCTGCACCTCAGTCTGGGCAACAGATTGAACAATCCCTGGTGTCTTAAAAAACAATTTGTTAAACATACAGTTTCCCAGGTTCCCAGGTACCTCTCCTGGAGACAGGGATTCAGAGGGCCTGAGATGGCACTTGGGAATTTGCAAGTTTAACATATACTCCAGGAAATCCTTACTATCAGAGAAGTCTGAGATACTTTGCCAAGGCAAAGATGTAGGCTGGCAGAATTAATTGGCCTTCCTTGCTGCTTTTCCTTAAATGGTTGTCTCAGATTTCCTAGTTCTGTGCCACTGACATTTGACCTCACACATCCTTTCCTGGGCTCCTAGCAGCTGCCCCAGTTCTTGTCGGTACATCACTCTGCCTCTTGGGTCACAACTACTTGCCATTTTTTATGATTAACCTTGCATTTTGTTTCTGTCAAATTTGACCCATGTGAGAGAATTGGCAGTTCAGTACCCAAACAAATGATTTTCAGCCCAGTAGTTCAAAGAATGGATATGATCTTATTTTCTTCTTTGTTTTTGGATGTGAACTAAGCAAATGCATTCTCTTAGGTCAGTGGATGTCAACCTTGACCGAGCTCTTCAGGGAGCTTTACAACCCACCCTGGGTGATTCTGATGTCATTGGTTTGGGCTGTAGCCTGGCATCAGGGACTTTAAAGGCCCCAGGTATCTCTACCATGCCCCATACGTGGTAGGGTGTGGGGGTGCCAACACTCTAGAAAGTCCTGCAACTACTCTACTACTTTTCAGGAGAGTGGAACTGGGTCTATAAAAACTTTTGCTTTAGGTATAGAATCCATCTGAGCTATCTTTGAAGGAATCAACCAAAGTAGCATATTGCTCACCCAAACTCTCTTTTCTAGGAGAGAAAAATCTTCAGTGAGCCCCTTTTATGCCTAGCCACCACTCTTCCCTGGACCCCGTCTGAGACAAACGTGTTACAATATCGTATTTATAAAGCGCTTATCTCCCTAGAGCACACATACCATGCAGATGTGTTTTAAGATCTCATTAATCCTCACAGATTTTTTCCTTTAAGATTTCACAGGTGTAGCACACCAATACATAAATGCTGAAAACACAATTTTAAAAATACATATAAGTATGATATAATTTCCAAACTATTATTTACATTCCATAAATATTTATGTAGATGGATGTCTATAAAATCTGGAAAATAACAATAACATATATAAAACACAAACCCTCAAATGTACTGGCATTGATCAACATTTCTTTTCAATCCCTTCTTTTACTCTATGGTGCCCTATTTTCTTTTTCTCTTTCCCTTTGCAAGAATTTTCATATCTCTTTACTGTTGATATTCCTATGGCTACATTTTTGGCTAGTTCACCCACCGTGTTTGCTTTTTTTTACATGCTCATGATGGCAATTGCATCATGGTGACGAAACTGCTTGCAACATCCCTTGCTTCAAATATTACCATGTAGCCCCTCCCTCCCTCACGCAGCCCATACCAAGTCTTAGCTCTGTGGTATTCCTTTTTCTTTGACAATTGCTTACAAACTCAGAGTAGCTTCACCTGTTGGGTAATAAAAAATGGCAACTCTGCCTGCCTGCATCAATTTCAAAAGGCAGAATCCTGCAGGAGTTGAGAATATACACCTAGGAGTCAGAGATCTAGGTTCAAATTCTATCATTTTCAGAAAGCATATGACCTTTCTGAGCATCTGTTTTTGGGATGTGGTGGGGATTAATTGAAATAACCATGTGTTTTATGGAGGGCCATATCCGGTAACATTCTTATCAGCATCTGTCATTTACACAGACAAGACTTCCATTTTCAGCCCAAGCTCTTTCCTTTATTTAAGTTGTTCTCTGACTCCCGCTGGGGTACTTCAGGACCTGTTTTTTTTTTTTGCTGCATCATTTCTTTTTTCTTTTTTTAAATATACTTTAATTTCTGGGATACAGGTGCAGAATGTGCAGGTTTGTTACATAGGTATACATGTGCCATCATCTGCAAACAGATAATCATGATAGTTTGGCTGGATATACATTTCTGGGTTGAAAATTCTTTTCTTTAAGAATGTTAAATATTGGCTCCCCGATTCTCTTCTGGCTTGTAGGGTTTCTGCAGAGTGACCCACTGTAAGTCTGATGGGCTTCCCTTTGTGGGTAACTCGACCTTTCTCTCTGGCTGCCCTTAACATTTTTTCTTTCATTTCAACCTTGGTGAATCTGATGATTATGTGTCGTGGGTTGTTCTTTTGATGAGTATCTTTGTAGTGTTCTCGGTATTTCCTGAATTTGAATGTTGGCCTGCCTTGCTAGGTTGGGGAAATTCTGTTGGATAATATCCTGAAGTGTGTTTCCAACTTGGCTCCATTCTCCCCATCACTTTCAGGTACACCAATCAAATTTGGTTTGATCTTTTCACATAGTCCCATATTTCTTGGAGGCTTTGTTCATTCCTTGTCATTCTTTTTTTCTCTAATCTTGTTTCACACTTCATTTCATTAAGTTGATCTTCAATCTCTGATATCCTTTCTTCACTTGGTCAATTCAGCTGTTGATACTTGGGTATGCTTCACGAGGTTCTTGTGCTGTGTTTTTCAGCTCCATCAGGTCTTTTGTATTTTTCTCTATACTAGTTATTCTAGTTCACAACTTTTCTAACCTTTTGTCAAGGTTCTTAACTTCCTTGCATTGGGTTAAAACATGCTCCTTTAGCTCAGAGGAATTTGTTATTACCTATCATCTGAAGACTACTTCTGTCAATTCATCAAACTCATTCTCCATCCAGTTTTGTTCCCTTGCTGGAGAGGAGTTGTGATCCTTTGGAGGAGAATAGGCATTCTGGTTTTTGGAATTTTCAGCCTTTTTGTGCTGAAAATGGTTTTTCATCATCTTCATGGATTCATCTACCTTTGCTCTTTGATGTTGATGACATTAAGATGGAGTTTTTGCGTGGTCATTCTTTTTGTTGATGTTGAAGCTATTGCTTTCTGTTTGTTAGTTTTCCTTCTAACAGTCAGGCCTCTCTTCTGCAGGTCTGCTGGAGTTTGCTGGGGTCCACTCCAGACCCTGTTTGCCTAGGTATCACCAGCGGAGGCTGAAGAACAGCAAAGATTGCTGACTGTTCTTTCCTCTGGAAACTTCATCCCAGAAAGGCACCCACCAGATGCCAGCCAGAGTGCTCTCGTATGAGGTGTCTGTCAATCCCTTCTGGGAGGTATCTCCCTCTCAGGAGGCCTGGGGGTGAGAGAGCCACTTGAGGAGGCAGTCTGTCTTTTAACAAAGCTCAAGTGCTATGCTGGGAGATCCATTGCTCTATTCAGAGCTGGCAGGCAGGAATGTTTAAGTCTGCTGAAGCTGTGGCCACAGCCACCCCTTCCCCCAGAGGCTCTGTCCCAGGGAGTTGGGAGTTTTATCTATAAGCCCCTGATTAGGGCTGCTGCTTTTCTTTCAGAGATGTCCTGCCCGGAGAGGAGGAATCTGGAGAGGCAGTCTGGCTAAAGCGGCTTTGCAGAGCTGTAGTGGGCTCTGCCCAGTTTGAAATTCCTACTGATTTTGTTTACACTGTGAGAGTAAAACCGCCTATTTAAACCTCTGTAATGGTGGATGCCCCTCTCCCCACCAAGCTTGAGCAACCCAGGTCGACTTTAGACTGCTGTGCTGGCAGCAAGAATTTCAAGCCAGTGAATCTTAGCTTGCTGGGCTCTGTGGGGGTGGGATCTACTGAGCAAGACCACTTGGCTCCCCAGCTTCAGCCCGCTTTCCAGGAGAGTGAATGGTTCTGTACATTCTGTCTCACTGGCGTTCCAGGCACCACTGGGGTATGATAAGAAAATCCCTGCAGCTAGCTCAGTGTCTGTCTAAATGACTGCCCAGTTTTGTGCTTAAAACCCAGGGCCCTTGTGGTATAGATACCCAAGGGCATCTCCTGGTCTGTAGGTTGCAAAGACTGTGGGAAAACTGTAGTATCTGGGCCAGATAGCACTGTCTTTCATGGCACAGTCTCTCATGGCTTTCCTTGGTTAGGAGAGGGATTTCTCTGATCCCTTGTGCTACCTGGGTGAGGTGACACCTTACCCTGCTTCTGCTTGCCCTTTGTGGGATGCACCTACTGTTTAACCAGTCTGAATGAGATGAACTGGGTATCTCAGTTGGAATTGCAGAAATCACCAGCCTCTGTGTTGGTCTTGCTGGGAGCTGCAGATCAGAGCTGTTCCTATGCAGCCATCTTGCCCAGGAATCCTGCTGCATCATTTCTGTTTCTTTATATTGCCTTTATAAATGTTCCTTTATTTCCTTTTACTTGCCTGTTTTTGCCCATTAGACTGTAAATTCCTAGGGGCAGGAATGTGACTTAAATCACTGTGTCCCTACTCCCAGACATGCAAGTATATCATGAAAGTATATCATGAGAGAACTCCCTATCTACAGATACTTGAATAATTTCCACTAAGACCTTGCACAAAAATTGCATGTCTGTTTACCCTCTTGTCTGATAAGAAGAAAGCATTAGACAAGGCATTCCAGTCCTTAGCCACCTTTTTCTAACTGGTCCTAAATTGGATCTTTAGACAAACTTAGCAAGGTCTATCTTTCAGAGCGGAAATCTGGAAACCCTGTCCTTGCACAAAATTTTGGCATGCTGAATCTGAAATTACTGAACCTCCCTAGAGGATGAGCCCTGTTAAGCCTAGGGTCTAGTTTCCCAGACCCCACTGCTGGAATCTGCATTTTGGGCACTTGGCTCCTTCGTTTTGATTCAGGTTAATTCCAGGGACAGGTCACCTTCCCACAGAGGAGCTTGGAAACACCTGTTATGGACAGACATTGCCATTCCTCTACTTCTGAAGAGAGAATTGTTTGATGTGTCTCAAATGATCTCATTATTAGTTCTTCCATTTTTATCAGCTCTAAATTGGACTAAACACTGACTAATAAGGCTCCTGTGCTTATTAAAATTGTTTTGTTTGTGTTTATGGCCTTTCTCTTAATCACCAAGGAATAATGAGTAGAGTTTATAAATTCCTTGGCTAATAATTCAGCAATTATGGTATTAAAAGAGTGTTTTGTACAATAGATATGAGAAGGAATGTAAAGAAATTAGGAGAGAGGAATTATGCATCTTGAAGCTGAAGGGGAACAGGCATTTTTGTCTCCCCTCTGGAACCTAAATGAACTAGGGTAGGCTTGTGATTGACTTTTTGTCTTTATCAAGGTGTAATTAACAAATACAAGTTGTATATTTTTATGGTACACAATGTGATGTTTGGATATATATATGTATATATATAAATTGTAAAATGCTTATCAGTCAAGCTAATTAACGTATCTAACACCTCATATGGTTTGTTTTTTGTGTTGAGAGTATTCAAGATCTCTGATAGCAATTTTCAAGTATATAATACATTGTTATTAACTATAGGCATCTTGTGGTACAAGATCTCCAGAACTTACTCATACTGTCTAATGGAAACTTCGTACCATTTGACCAACAGCTTTTCATCCACTTCCTTTGCCTGTTCCCCCAGCCTCTGGTAATCAACCTTCTACTCACTGCTTCTATGAATTAGAAGTTTTTTAGATTCCACATGTAAGTGAGATGATGCAGTATATATATTTCTATGCATAGCTTATTTCAGTTAGCGTAATGTCCTCCAGCTACATCCATCTTGTCCCAAATTGCAGGATTTCCCCATTTTCTAAGGATGAGTACTATTTCATTCTATGTATGGGTCACATTTTCCTTATCCATTCATCTCTCCATGGACACTTACATTGATTCTGTATCTTGGCTATTGTGAATACTGCTGTACTGAATATGGGAGGGCAGAGATCTCTTGGATATACTGATGTCATTTCTGTTGGATATGTACCCAGAAGTGAGATTGCTGGATCAGCAAATTGTAATATTTTTGGAATCTCCATATTGTTTTCCAGAATTCCTGTACCAATTTACTTGCCACCAATAGTGTACAAAGGATATTTTTCCCTACACCCTCCCCAGTACTTGTTATATTTTGTCTTTTTGATCAAAACTCATTCTCAGGGTATGAGGTTTGTCTTTTTGATCAAAACTCATTCTCACAAGTATGAAGTGATACATCATTTTTGTTTTAATTTGCATTTCCCTGATGATTACTGAAGTTGAACATTTTTTTATATACCTACTGGGCCATTTGCATGTTTTCTTTTGAGAAATGTGTATTGAGGTCCCTTTTTCCATTTAAAAAATCAGGTTACTTGTTTCTTGCTATTTGTTTGAGTTCTTTATGTATTTTGAATGTTAGCCCCTTATAGATGTATGGTATATAAATATGTTCCCCCATTCTGTAGGTTGTTCTTTCATTCTGTTGGATCTTTCCTCTGCTGTGCAGAAGCATTTTAGTATGACACAATTCCGTCTGTCCATTTTTGCTTTTATTGCCTGTGCTTTAGAGATCACAGTCAAGCATCATGGTCCAGACTAATGTCAGTAAGTTTTTGCCTATGTTTTCTTCTAATAGTTTCACAGTTTTGGATCTGAATTTTAAGTGTTTATTTTGAATTGACTTTTGTATAAAATGTGAGATGAGGTTCCAATTTCATTCTTTGGCATGTAACTATCTAGTTTTTTCAAAATCAGTTACTGAAGAGACTGTCCTTTCCACATTTTCTGTCCTTGGCACTGTTGTTGATCAGTTGATTGTAATTGCATGGATTCATTTGTAAGATCTCTATTGTGTTTCATTGGTCTATATGTCTATTTTTATGCCAGTACCATACTGTTTTAATTTCTACAACTTTGTGGTATGGAGAACATGCTAATTGGAGAACATTTAGAAAATATAGATAGACAAAAACAGTAAAATAGGTTGGGCATCGTGGCTCACGCCTGTAATTCCTACACTTTGGGAGGCTGAGGCGGGTGGTTCATCTGAGATCAGGAGTTTGAGACCAGCCTGGCCAACATGGTGAAGCCTTGTCTCTACGAAAAATGCAAAAATTAGCCTGTGTGGTGGCTCATACCTGTAATCCCAGCTAGTTGGGAGGCTGAGGCAGGAGAATTGCTTGAGCCTAGGAGACAGGTTGCAGTGAGCTGAGACTGTGCCACTGCACTCTAGCCTGGATGACAGAGCGAGACTCCATCTGAAAAAAAAAAAAAAAAAAAAAAAAAAACCAGAAAAACTAAAACAAAAAAAAACAATAAAATAAAAAGTAACCCATTAGCCCAAAATCAAAGTTTGATCCCATTTAATATTTTAATGGATTTCTTTTCACCCATTTTATAAATATTCTTATAACTAGAATAGTATATACTAGTTTAACATTAGATGAAATGAAATATTACTTTAAAATATCATTGTGATGGCTTTATAAGTCCTTTCTAGAGAATACTGTTCTCTGATTTTATAGCATTTAGGTTTCATACCAATTTCTTCTATGCAGAAAAATAAGTTTGGGTACTGAATTTTGTTCTAGGAACCCAAGTGGGGACCCCAATCCAGCCTAGAAGGCATCCCAGGGAAAGACTGATGTGATAGGAATAGTGAGGCCCCCTCCAAGGGCCATTGTAAGTATTCAAGGAGATAATGCAGGTGAAAAATTCTTGGTAGGTGGTTAGGAGAATTGTTATCTATTGATCTTTTATCTATTAAATTTGATTTCCAATAAATACAAATTAAAGTAAAAAAAGAAAAGCACAAAGAAGAAAACCAAATTGCCTAGAGTTTTATTTCTGTGAGTTAATGACTGTGAATATTTTAGTGTTTAAAGTTGCATCATTTCTATGTGTATGTAATATATTTTTGTCTATCTGCTTTTTTTTTCAAAAAAAGGTCATGTAGTACATACTTTGTGTTAATGTATATATTTTCTTTATATCAAAACCATTCTGAGACTCTATATAGTATTTCAGTGACTATATAAAGGCATTTTATCATAGGAACAGAAAACAATTCGTTTGATCTTAATAATTTTCCAAATTGTGGTGCTTATGTTTATGGCATGACTATGCTGATTTTGGAATTCTAGTTGCTTCTAGTGTTGCACTGTTGACAATGTTTGCCTGTACCATTGATTATTTACTCAGTATTAATTAATTCCCATAATGGAGTGGCTGGGCTGAGCCTCTGGATATTTTTTTTGCTTTTGATAAGTTGTACCAAATTTCCCTTTGGAGAATTGTCCTGACTTGAACTTCTATACGAGGTGGGATGGAATATCCCCATCTAGATGACTGGTCTGAATTTTGTAAGAACAAATATGCATTGCTGGACTCCAGTAATAAAGTCGCACTGTTTGGTATTTATATTAAATGAGTAGATATTGGCTGCTCTTGCCACACACAAAAAATGGATAACTATGTGAGCTGATAAATACATTAATTTGCTTCAATATAGTAACCTTTTTTACTATGTGTATCCTATAACATCATATTGTATACATTAAATATACACAATTTAAAAGAATGTTTTGCTAACATTCAAAGCATCCAAAGTTAATTTTTTTTTCTGTAAGTGCTTATGTCAGAGTTGAGGTTTGTGGTTATTTTTGTCCTGCTAATGGAAATTAGTGGTGAAAAATCTTACCAAGAGAACTTGTATCAGAAATGAGTCAGTTAAATTCTATTTTATAAACATTCATTGACCATAGATCATGAGCATAGGAGTTTATTTGAATCTAGTACTATGCAAAGATGAATGTGATGTCATTCCTTAAAAAGTACATAGTATTACAGAGGAATAAAACCTATAAATGCCTATGAATAAATATACATACATATGAGAGGGAAGAATGTAATATTTTCTGTCATACAGACTCAAGTAGAAGGAAAGATCAGATCATGTTTTCTTGCCAAGGTATGGCAAAGAGATTGGCCTCTGAGGCTAGGCAGGATTTTAAGAGGTGGAGATTATATGGCCATAGGAATAGCATGAATAAATCATATAAGGTCAGAAAGGCTAAGAATATTTAGGGAATGGTGAGCATTCTAGTCTGCTTGAAGCCTAGGAAGTATGTGAAGGGCTTTGATCATCATGCTAAGAACTTGGAAGCTTATTCCAATAGCAAAATACTACTTGAGTATTCTTGACTTTTATTTTTTCTCCTGACATTTAAGGCTAGTGACTGTTTTCAATGGGTAGGATTTATCAGTCAAGAGGGAGGTAGCAGAACAAAAGAGAAAGAAGAAGGAGTGAAATCTTTCCCATGAAATGAAACTTGAACGTAAGAGTTGAAGGACAGAGAGAGCAAAGAAAGAAGTCATTTTTCTGTCTCAGTGCTTGGCATGTTTAGAGGATTTCTTGAGGGTTTCATGACGATGATAATCATCATTTGTTGAGTACCTATTGTGTGCTAGATGCTTTTCTAACCTTTCCTTGAACAATTTAGGTAGGTATTTTTAGACATAGTTTATGAAAAAGGAAGTCAAAGTCTAGTAAGGTCATGTGCCTTGTTCCAGATCATACAAAGGGCTGGGATTAAATTTAAATCTGTTGCTTCCAGATCCCATGCTCTTACTATTGTACTGAATGTGTGGCCTTCTGGGAGCAGGGCTTTCTGGGTTCTTTTATTATTCTTATAGCTTCTGTCTCTGAACCCTAAGGCATGTTGAGCTTGGGTTGACATATGCAATAAATGCATATTAATAATTTTCCAAATTGTGGTGCTTACATTTATGGCATGCCTATGCTGTTTCTGGAATTTTACTTGCTTCCAGCTTTCCAGTCTTAAGAACAACAGTGCCATGAAGTGTTGCATTGTTGCCGATCTTTTCCTACACCATTGGATACTAATTCAGAACCCCTATGTTCAAGTTTCATTTCATGGGAAATATTTTATTCCTTCTTCTTCTTTCTCTTTTGTTCTACTACCTCCCACCTGACTGATAAATCCTACCCATTGAAAATAATCATCAGCCTTAAATGTCAGGAGAAAAAAAAAAGTCAAGTAGCTCAGAGTTACCTGTTTTGCACTTTGTTTTCTTCAGATTCTGCCAAATCATCATCTTAGAACTAGATGGAACTTCAGCAGTCACCTGGTTTATTATTCACCCTTCTGATATCCCCATCTAGCATCTCTGATGGATATTCTCTGACTCAAGACTTGACTGAAGTGGAAGTGGTTGTGTTTTACTTGAATGACTCATTTAATATAGCTGAGAAGTGGAATGACAGAGGGAACGCCATGTTTGCGTCTACAGAGGTTAAACATTGAATAGAAAAAGTAATGTATAGGTGCTGCCAGGGATCAGTCGAGTAGTCTGCTGTTTGTGCCCAGCCTTACTCATCGTTCACAGCTTAGGAACTCCTGTGCTAAGGAGACAGAAGCAATGTGTTCCTGACTCATAACTGTGATGAGTTAACCTACTTTGGTAATATATTTATAATCCTTTTGAGCTCCTTGGAGGAAAGATGCAATATGAGTATAAAATAATAACAAGGCTAGCCTTCAGCTACTTCCTGAATGCCCAGGTGTGGTTTGAGGCCTAATGAATTTGTGTTAGTAAAGTATTCTGAGGTTCCAGTTGAAGGGAGCTAGAGAGCACAAATGGCTATTAATTATTATTATTATCGACTCCTGCCCAGAGCATGGAGATGAATGGTCTCTACCATGCTTTATCCCCAGGAGTGTAGCTGCAGGTGCCAGTTCAGGGTGCCGTAAGTGTCGAATCTTTTACAAGGATTAACTCTACGTTGGATTTAAAAAAATAATGATTTCCTATAGTCTGTTCTGAATGAGATGCATTTTCCTCCTCCTATGTCATCTGGTGACTTTTGATATTTATAATTAAAACAAACTGCACTGAAACCCTGGCTGGACCCTTCATGTTTTATATTTAAAGAAGCAATGTGAAGGCAATCTACTTGAATTCATCTCACCTACATAACATAAGAAGAGGAAACAAATGAAATGCAGTTTTACATGTAACCTTGGCATATTTTGCCTACTTTGTGTCTTATGGGCATGTGTTTGCCACCCAGATGTCCAGACCGGGACTGTATACAGTCAACATAGATCAGATATTTTTTTTCAATCATTTTGCTTTACATGGTCTTAATTCTTTCAACAAATGCTTCAGCAGCTAAGCAAAGTGTGTCTCATCATGTCAACTGAAGGATGACAAGGTTCATAAATTTGGAAAGGAGAGCTGTATTTCTCATAAAGCATTACAGTCTGCAGGGTGGCCATTGTGACAGGCTGGGAAGCATAGCCTCCAGCCAGAAGCCAGAAACAGACACTTCAAGGGAGAGGCAAGGGAACAAAAATTTATGCTGAGAGGAGTGGCTGAATATACATATTTATAAGTTAGAGGAGGAGTCATGAATATGTATAAAAGGAGAAACATACACATGCTCAGTTGAGCTGCATGCCTCTCCATGGTTCCATGTTCAAAACATGGCGGCATTGGTGTGATCTGACGGTGGAGTTTTCAGTCTGCTGACATAAAAAAGTGAAGCAGAGAATATGAGAATCCTCACTGTGCGTTCTCTGATCTACAGATAGACTGACCAGAACCACTTTATGGTTGATGGTCTCTTATCAGGAAAGAATGCTACTTGGTGGTTGGGCTGAAACTGCAAAAGGGAGGGACAGTTTAAGGTGGTTGGTGTCAGGGATTTGGTTGATATTTGTGTGGAGCCAGTCTTTCCAAAGGGCTGGTTTGTTTAACCCCTAGGAAAGAAAACATAGTGGCAGTGAGGGAGAAAGGATAATGAGGCTTGTCCGACCTCCCATCCCATCATGGTCAGGAACTCAACTTCTGAGGTTTCTCTGCAGTTCCTCTTGACCAAGAGGATGTCCATTAAGTCCATTGGGGGCTTAAAATTTTATTTTTATTTCTCGTTCAGTTTCAGGCTTGCTCCAAGGAGGCAGGGGGAAAAGTTGATGATTACTTAAGTCTGCCCCAATCACTGTCTATTGTCATTGCCTGAGAAACACAATGGAAAGATTTGGGCAGATGAAATGGTTCAAGCACACTTCCAAAGTGATTACAGAAAAGTTTCATTGGTTTTTGAGACACAAACATTTAGCTGTTAAAATAAACAAACTTCTGCATCCCTGCAATTATTGCTTGCCGATGCAGATGCAGCTTAAATGAATCCCAGCTCATCTTGAATACTGTTATGATCTCCCCAAATGAAGCTTCTTGCTATTTTAGCCATGGAGGGAGCACTCAGTATTCAGCTGAAGGATCTTGTGACAATATCCTCCCTGTTTTCCGGTTTAAGTTTGAAGGACATTTCCAATCAGGTTAATGAGGACCTGCTGATTCAGTGCTGAAACAAGTTTGCTTACATCTCTCCTCTTATCTATCCATGAAGAGCCATTCTCTTTCATCTGCCAGCCAATCACAGCCTGCCAGTGCAACATCTGGCTTGAGCAGCTGCCGAGAGAGGAAGTATACTTTCTCTCCCCTCAAGCAAGTAGCAAGTGTGTGTAATTGAGAACCTGTAATTGCAAGAACGCACAGACTTTGGGAGAAACCGTGAAGGGAAGCTGAGAGAGGAGATGAAGGAAGCAAGGCAGGTTTTGTGCAGTTTGGAGGGAGTGTGAGGTGGAAAGAACTGCACAGAGGAGAACAACAAATCATTTTTATCTGTGCACCAGCAGAGAGGAGTTACTGTAACATGTGTTCATCATGTTCTGGGCCACTTTTTAATCAGCTGAATGTAATGAAAGAACAGATAACCCTTAATATTTTCCCAAACTGAAAATGCAAGGGATCATTTATGGATCTGAGAGGCATTTGATTCTATGACTAAGACTCTCTTGAGCCCAAAGGTATTCTTTAAGGAAGCGTGTGTTAAGATAGAAACAGGTTGGCTTCTTCCACATTTCGCTGCATTTAGTTCACCTGAGCTTAAGTACTCGCTGTCCCTTGTCACACTGAAATACTATTGCCTGAGTATGAGATACATTTAAAAGACAGCCTATTATCAATCTATTCTATATCTTATCAAGAACTTCCAAAGCATCTCTTCCCTCTATTGGGGTCTGTTTCCTTCCAGATCTGCAGCTGTGTTATTCAACTGAGATGAATTCTATAGAATTGCTATGAGAACTTTTTCAAAACTTTACATCAGGCTAGATCAGAATCATTGGAGGTGATTGAAAACGCTTGAACTAGTTTCCTGGGTTGTTTCATTCTGCTTTACCTTTTCTACATGCCCCACCTTACTTAGAATCACTTTACTGTATTTACAAGTTTCCACTTGTTAGTGCCTTGTGAAGATGTTGGAAAAATTCCCTTTGAACCTCAGTCATCTTTGAGAACTCCTTGCAGAGAAAAGAGCAGAGTGCATCCAACCAAAGCAGGATCTCAATCCCTGAACAGTCTAAATGACACCAAAATAAGAGGGAATAGAAGATCTGCTAAGCCATCGCTACTCAAAGTGTGGTCTGTGGGCCAGTAGCACTGGCATCACCTGGAGCTCGTTAGAAACGCACAATCTCAGTCCTCATCCCAAACCTGTGAAATTCAAATCTGCATTTTACCGGAATCTTCAGTGATCGTTGTGCAAAGTTTGAAGAACTGCTCAAAGCTACATCTGAATAAAGAAAAGACACTCAGAGCCAATACCAGCATACTTCAACCCATGATCGTTCACTGCTTATAGATGAACAACTATGCTTATTTTTAATACATGTGCAGGATCAAAGAAATCCTTTCTGTCAAGGGCTTATAGTAAATATTTTAAGCTTTGTGGCTACACAGTCTCTGATGAAACTGTTTGCTGTTATAGTGCAAAAGCAGCCACAGACAATATATAGGCAAATGGGTATGGCTACGTTCCAATGAAACTGTATTTAGGTACACTGAATTTTAAATTTTTATAATTTTCATATAACACAAAATATACTTCTTCTGATTTTTGCTCAACCATGTAAAAATGTAAAAATTATTCTCAGCTCATGGGCTATACAAAAGCAGATCATGGCTTAGATGTGGCCAGTGGGCCATAGTTTGGAAATTCCTAAAACATATTGAGATATGTCTAATTTTAATTCTTTGTTGCAGATTTATTCATTCAAAATTTATTCTTGCTCTGATGCAGGTGGCCTGTAGAAACACCATTGACAAATCGTGGCCTAAAGGTTTAAACTTTGAAATCGCACCCAAAACTTCACAAACCTTGACCACGTCTCTCCTTTCCTTCTCCTCTTCTTTTGTTAACCCAATACATGAGACACTCAGAAAGGCAGAACTGCACAGCAGCTAAGAGGCTGTGCATTGTCATCACCTGTATGTGGGCTGACACTTCGGTTCTTCTGTTTACTAGGTATGTGAACCTTAGTCAAGATGCTTAACCTCTGTGTAGAGACACAGCTTAGTCTATGTGTCTTTAATTTGAAGATAGTTACATAATGGCTGGCTGACAGTTTTGTGCTAGTTGTAAAATAATGATCAAGTATGCAGGGTTCTTAGTACAGTGTTTGGCACACGACAAATCCTCTATAAGGCTTCGTGACTCCTGATCCATCCTGTGAACCTTTAGCTCTTGATTCCTTGGCTTACGCTGTCCCTTTTGCCCAGTCTACCTTGCCCTCATTTATCCCTTCTACTTCCATATTATTCTAGGTCCAGGATATGAGTCTTAAAATATTTCCTAACTCATCTCACTGTGCCAATCCCTACTTAGGCAAAAGTAATTATTCCATGCCTGTGCTTTGTGAATCACATCACATTTGCTGTCACATTTTAGCGTGGTCGTGTATGTTTTCTCAACCTCATTCCTGTAAGTGAGATATTGACCAATACAGTAAGTGTGTCTTTTGGAGTTCAGTTGCTCCGTCTCTCTTTTTGTGTCTCCCTGATCATGGACACCTGGGTCTCAGCTGTGCCCATCTACATGCATTTGACTATCTACCCTTGCCTATGCACTTTTATTCAACTTGGACCTCTGCACACTGATTCCTGACCAGTGGCCAAGTTCTCAGCTGAGTCTTGAATGCCAACCCTGCATGCACAGCTTTCCAGCTTCTCCTGTTTCTGTATTTCTGTAACCCGCTGGATGCTTATCCTCTTTTCATTTCAGCCCATCAGTGTCCAATGGTGCTGCATGCTCCTTGCTATGAAACTGGTCAGGATCTGTAATTGCCCACTATTCTCAGGTTCTAGCCATCCTGCTAGCCCTTGGGCTTGCCAGCTTCATTTTTGTTTCGATCTTTCCTGATCTTCCAGAACTGGCACCAGGGAGCATTTTGTAATAAAAAATAAAGGGGTAGAAATGTCAGGTCACAAGGAGATGGCCACAAGGTGCAGCGTTTGTCCAGAAACAAGCTCAGTCCATGTGAGACCATCTCTCTTCCTATTGTAACTCTTTGCTTAAAAAAGGAGCTTTGGCCAGGCATGGTGGCTCATGCCTGTAATTCCAGCACTTTGGGAGGCCGAGGTGGGCAGATCATGAGGTCAAGAGATTGAGACCATCCTGGCCAGCATGGTGAAACCCTGTCTCTACTAAAAAAAATACAAAAATTAGCTGGATGTGGTGGCGTGTGCCTGTAGTCCCAGCTACTTGGGAGGCTGAGGCAGGAGAATTGCTTGAACCCAGGAGGCGGAGATTGCAGTGAGCCAAGATTGTGCCACTGCCCTCCAGCCTGGTGCCTGGTGACAGAGCAAGACTCTGTCTCAAAAAAAAAAAAAAAAAGGAGCTTCATTCTCCATGGGCAGCTGCTCCTCAGCCCATGGAAGGTGAAGTAAAGTCCTAACCCTGTGGTGCTAAAAAGTACTGTGGACTCTTTGCCAATGTGCAGAACAATGGTGGAAATAGTAATTAAGTGATGGGGTATTATTGACTCATTAGGAACACCTTTCTACTGGGCTGGATCCGTGCATAATTTTGGGTTTCATAAAGATGCTTCTTAGAAATCCAGATACCCATGGTAATGAAATGAGCTAAAAATTTGAAAAGGCCCCTTGACTTTTTTTTTTTTTTTTTTTTTAAAGGAAAGTAGCTTCAATCTAAAGGGAAATGAAAGCTCATTTGGCAAGGAGGCTGAGACCAGTGCCCGATAGCAAGCCTAATGCATTTAGTTAGCCTGTAAATCTCATCTATTAAGTACTCAACTGCATGATTAATATTATTTTTCTTACAGTTGTCCAACAATACTGTGCTCAATGTTGAATATTGAACTCATATTTTCTCTAAGCAGCCAAATCTATTTATTTGGAATTAAGTCTCTGAGCTGGTGACTTTGGGAAATTCTGGAAAACCAGAAGCCTGCATAATGGAACGCTGCATGTTTGGCCTGAATAATCACTGAGAGAACACTGGTCTGCAGGGCATGCTTGTTTTATATCGGGGATGCTCATATGTGTCTGGATGAGTTTCAAGTTCTCCTCCTTTGCTTTCTTCTCAATGAGTGGTTTTTACCTGGTAGAAGCAAACAATAAGAGCACTAAACATCATTAACTCATCCTGAACTTTTCTACTCAGCCCCCAATTTGGTTTCCGGTCATATTGGCCCACAGTTTTAGTTGTGGTGTTTCAGCTAAACAACAGCTGGGAGTCGATGGCAACCCAGCTGCAGCCTGCTAGAGCAAACATTTGAGCTCCTAAATGTATAAAAATGATAAAATGGCTAGACATATAGGTTTCTAATTGCAGCCAGGATTCTGCAGCTGGGAAGTCACCCGAAGATATATATTCTGTGTTGTAATCCAGCAACGACGCAGTCCACCCCAACTGAAAAGCATTTCCCCTCCTTCTCACCCGAGATTGCTGCCAAAATGTGAAGTCCAGTTCCAGCTCCCAAACTATGTTCGCTTCTCATTAGGAGCTGACCCAGCTCCAGTCTTGTAAATCTAGCCATGGATTGAGCCAGGGAGATAGATCAGTTAGAGTTTGAGGGGGATGTGATGGTAAAGTAATGCTAGGACATAAGACTCAGATGCATCCTAAGATAAGATCTATGGTGTAACAAAGGCAGCCCTCCAATCCGGCACCACCTGCACCACCGTGCACATGATTGGGAGCAGAGCCTCTCGTTTCCTCCCTTCAGCCTTCTGACACATCCCCCTCACTCCCCTCCTCACCTCTCCTACCTCCCCCTTTTCCATTCCACCCGACATGTATACACACCTGTCCTCCTTGCTTCAAACTACTCCTCCAACTCATCATCCCTCTCTGCCAGGCCCTTTCCAATGATGGGGAAACATTCATTTTCCTTGAACTTCTCTCACAAGTGTAGAGAGGGCTTTCCTCTTTCTTTGCAACAGGAATTTCCCTGTAGTTAAATATTTATTCTTCTGCTTTTACAATTAATCCTCGAAGCATTTGCTCTTTATAGGAAAAAAAATGACCAAATTTAGTTTTCTTCTGCTTGAAATCTGGCTTTCAAGACTATCATTTTGCTGTGGATTTAAAGACCTGAGCAATGATTTCTTTGTTACCTTATCCTGAGGTACTGATCTGTATTTTGGACTAACTAGTCTTCATAGCAGGAGAACTGCAGGAGCTGGGGGGAGAAGACATTGATCAAAGAGGCCAAAAAAGGAAAGTGTATCTGCAAGAGTCTAAACCATTATTTGGCTACAGTGTTAAGCCCTGGCATTGCACTGTCTGGCTTCTTTGCCTTTGGTACTTGACCAAAATCTCCTTAAGATAAGGAGCCTTCCATTTGCTTTTATATTTGCAGGGTCTTGCACAGTGCCTGGCATCATACACTTAAATGCCTGGGCAATGAGCAGTGTGAATGAATGAACTCCTGTCAAGTCTGGTTGGATCTGCTTGTGCTAATGATAATGCCTTACATTTGTAAGGTTTCCCAAAGTATTTCTGCATATATCATCTGACTTGATGTGACTATTGGTAAGTTGTCATTTTTTTCCTGCACTTTTGTCAATGAGCCTGAAGGCATACAAATAAGCAACTAGTTTAAATCGGAGAATGTAACCAGAAGGAGCAATAGCCTAGACGACGAGATATATTATCTTCTATCTGGCCTTTGGGTCTAGATCAGGGATCAGTAAACTGTGGCTCATGAACCAAATCTGGACTATCCCCTATTTTGTTAAATAAAGTTTTGTCAGAACGCAGCCATACTCATTCATGATGCTGCTTTCTTTCAACAGCAGTGGAGCTGACTAGTTGTGAGAGATGGTCAGGCCTGTAAAGCCCAAGACATTTGGTATTTGACCCTTGACAGAAAAAGTTTGCTGACCTGTGGTCTAGATGATTAAGCAGCATTCGTTTGGCAGGGGGCACATGTCACTTTTAAGGATGTCAATAAAGCCAGAGAAAGTCTTCCTGCCTTTGAAACTCCTCTTGATGATTGGATGGTATTTTCTGATCAGTGACCTAGGTTATATGATTAAAAAGAAACAGCAGGGAGGAAAAGTGGAACAGTAAATAAAACATAAAATTATCTTCTTCAGAGGCATACTGGAGTACCCAGGGTTTCACACTCAGGTTGCCTTGTGTTGTCTCAAACAGCTCAGCATAAAATGCTTCAGAGGGCCCGTTGTCCCACAAGGCAGCTATGACATCCCGCTGAGCCATCTCAGCCTCCTTCCTTATCTCACACTTTCTGTTATCTTTACACTTGAGAAGTTACTCCAGATGCAGCGCTGTTGAAAGTAACATAATTAGGTATGGGTGCCTCCTCTCTCTCTTTCATCATCCCTGGAGTGCGCGCAGGCTGCCTTCACTCTGAGAACTTAATTTTTAATTTTTCTCTGCTGGATCCATAAGTAGATAGAACATATGGGACCTCTTGTACCTGTAGGCATTTAAGCAATTTCCTCTGATGAATCCATTTGTAAACCTCTGCTCAGATACACCCTGTATCTGAGTTCTACAGGGATACAGAAGAGGGGTATTTTTCTCAGTCTGAGGGTCCAGAGAAATTAGTGTCATTAAGCTAGGGTAGACTGCCCCACTGATACCTTCATGTCAGTGCATGGCTCCTCTCTTCACTCTATCCTTCTGTTCTCCTTTGTTTTCTCATCCTCTTTACTCCTTTTCTGGAACCACAAATATCTTCCCCAAAGCTCTCCCTTTTGCAGGCCAAGTGGTTCTTTCTTCATCTCTGAACCCTTGATGCTCACTGACATCTCAGTCCTTGGAGCACGGGGTAAGGGGTGGGTGTTGAGTCACCTTCTACTCTAAATGTTTATCAAGAGTATTTTCTTCTAAAGGTCATTGAGGTACTGGCTATGAAGTGATTCTAGTCTATCCACTTTGTTATGTGGTTAATATGAGGCATGGTTGATGAGGGGTCATGTTTGTAACAGAGGGTGACCTGTTTTGTTTTAGACGAGTTTGATTTGACATGTCTGTGGTACATGAAGATTACTGCTATGGTTACAGCTAATCTCCTTCCTCCTAGAAGATTTTTCTTATAAAGAGTAGAATTTTGTAGGTGTTTCTGTTTTTTCTTATGGTCACACTTAAACATAGAAAGTTAACTATTGTATATCATCATTCTTTCCCCTCACTGGCTCTTCTCATGCTGGTTTTCTATGTTCTTCAGGACGATGGTGTGCTTAGAGGGTTGAAATCTCTGGTCTGGATTGAGGAACTCAACTTTCTGCTCAGTCAACCTAATCTTGACAGTCTCTTCAGACTTAACTTATAACCACCTACCCATCAGCGCCATAACTTACAAACACGAGCAGTATATTTACTTTTGTTTAATCATAAACTCTGACTCAGCATTTTTCAGTTAGTACTTTTATTTGGAACTATCCTTGCTTTAAAAGAAGATGTCATCCTTTATTCTAGAACATTGACCTTTAAAAAATAAGTCTAGATAGTTATCATTTCATACACATATATCAGGAGCTATCATTACTTATGTGTTTGTTTTGTTTTTATTAAATAATTCACACATAAAGTAATGTGCAAAGAATATGTAAGGAACACGCTTATACTTAATGCTAATATTTAACAAAGTTTAACACTTTTACATATTTGCTTCAGGGTTTTATTTGTAAATAAATAACATATTGTAGATACAGATTTAAGCCCCCTTTGAATCCATTCACAATCCAATTTCCATCCTTGCTTCTCCAAAATTGCAACTATCCTGAACCTGTCATCAATTGTATGTCCTCCTGGTCTTCCCTCTCTCTCTCTTTCTTTCTCCTTCTTCCTCTATTTCTGCTTTTGTATTTTTTTCTTTGATGTCTTTGGTCAATTTTTTATGCTTGTGTATGTTATGTAAATTATGCTAATTTACAATGTTTTTATAGAAAAATTTTATTAAATTTTTCTTAAATTAAAAGCAAACATACAAACACACCCCATTCCATGAAAATTTCTGAAATTCAAAACAAAATGAAACTCTAATTTCATTTCTTTTTTCCAGCTTGATCTGTCAGTTTCTGAGAGGGATTTTTTTTTTTTTACTTCCGCCATGATTGTGATTTTGTCAATTTCTCCTTGTAATTACTTTTTCTTTTATATTCTGAAGTGATGTTCTTAGGGGTATACACTTCCATGGTTGTGAGAGTTTCTTAGTGCATTGTTTCTTAAATAATTATATAGTGTCTCCCTTTAACTTGTTTAATGATTTTGCTGTAAATAATTTTTTTCTAGTAGTTATTAGGTGTCTCTCTTAATATTATTTTGGATTTGCTGATGATTTCTATTTTTTCTACTTTATCCTTTGCTTTTCTTTTTTTGTATTCCATTGAGTCTTCTTTCCTTGGATTTACTCTTCCAATGATTTTTCCTAGATTTGAAGAAACTCTTATCTCTATCTTTTTTTTTAAAAAAAAAAAAACCTTATAAAAGACATTTGATAATAATTTTCTTATATTTCTGTATTTTATAACTTCCATCATTTCTTTAACCCATACATTGATAGAATCTGTTTTTTGATGCCAGAAGGTCATGGTAGAGGTTATTATGGTTGGAATTCTGTTCTTATAACTTTTAAGGGGATGCCTGATTTCTAATTCAATTCCATTGTGATTAAACAACCTGGCGTCTACCAAGGTTTTTTTTTTTGTTGTTGTTGAAAGAAAAAGAGAGAAAAGAAGAAAGAAAGAAAGAGTGAAAGAAAGAAAAAAAAAGAATGTAAGAGAGAAAGAAAGAGGAAGAGAAAGAGGGAGAGAGAATGGGATTCTTGTTCTTTTGCCCAGGCTAGAATGCAGTCTAAAAATGGGTATTAAAAACCTCTTTTATGCCAATAATTATACTTAACAATGGAGACAGGAAGGAACAAGAGATGAAAATAACAAACAAGCAGCCAACCAATATTTTATTTAAACCTGTGAAATGCTATGCAATTGCTGAGGAGTGATTTACTTCCAATTATGTGGTCACTTTTAAAATAGGTGTAATGTGATACTGAGAAAAATGTA